>JAQPPZ010013379.1:0-58167 GCA_028583015.1 Wollemia nobilis
GGTCTTCCCAAAATGCCCCCAATTAGCTAACCCCAAGTTTACAGATCTTTTGGAGCTTCCTAGGCAGGACATTTGGGACAACACCTTTTCGACGTTTTGTTGCAGGAGAATTCGTCCCGCCCAGGAGCGAATTCAAATCGACGAGGAATTTCTTGACTGTTATTTTTGCAATGCCCTCCTGGTGATGTCCTAATGCCTCTATCAAATTTCTAGAGAATTTGGATTTATTTTAGTCATAGTTTAATTATTTTTTCTCATCCGCTTATTGCAGGCTTGGGGATTGCATGCTTTGTTTTATCCGTAGGTGCTATTGATTATCTTTTATTTCTTTGAACGCAAGACCAGAACATTAGAGGAGCATTCAAGAATCGACATTCATAAACACAAGCGGTGGCGATGTTTTGGTCTGCCCATATTACATGTGAGCACACGAAAGAAGTAAGGCTATCCATGGATGTAACCAAGAGATGAATTTAACGTTCCTCGCCCCTGAAAAGGGAGGTTGCAAATTGTAACCGAGTTGTGGAATACATCAATAAGAGAGAAGAGTTGTTATTTCATTTGTGTTTCAATTCATGCTTTCTCCATTTCATGCATTTTTAATTTGTAGGATTCAATGTTAAGTTTAGTTTCATTTTTTTTGCATCGTGCTTGGAGTCTTTCCTTTCTTGTTTTCGTATCCTCATGCTTTCACACTCCATGTTAAAAATAGTTAAACCCACATGGTAGTTATCAAAGCTTGAAAGCAATTACTACTCTATCTAAGAATAATAGATGATCCTACAAATCCCAACAACATAACAAAAGACATGTTGAAGATGCCAAGTTCTACCAATTCATCCCCACTCATGTAGAACCAATTTTGTTCATCATTGTACATAGTTAGCTTTATTTTAGCCAAGCAAAAAGTATATCAAGTGGAATAACCCTAGTTGTAAAAGGATAGATATTTTAGTGTTTTTATGTGGTGAGCTATATATTTATGATACTTTAGAATGCAATAAAAATTTGTTTGACTTACCCTAATTAATGTTTGTAGATCTCTAGACTAATGTAATATTTACACTTCCAACATTTCTTACTCATTTTAATTGAAGTATTTCTATTAGGTTTAATTATGTTTGATAATCATTAGGTATATCTATTAGGCTTAAAATATTTGGATTTTTTTAGTTAGAGTGCTTTTGATGTTGAATATTGTAACATCTAAGTCGAATATATCTTCTACATAGCATTAAATGTATAGTCTATTAAGCTTCGCTTGTACTGAGTAGTCGATGATCATGCAACTTAAATCAATGATTTTAGTTGAGATCCAACCATGCTCAAATAAACATTTCTAATCATTTTTATTTCATCCCTTTACCTTTTCTATCTTTAGTATTTCCCAACAACAAATTCATAATGAACCAACCTTATTTTGAGGTTGGTTTAGAAGCAATTCTAAGCCATGCAATCTTGAATTTGATCTAGGGAAAAAATTCATACCTAGTTAGATAAAAGTTTGGCACACCTAATGGGACTAAATTTCATCAATCCATATCACATTCAACCCATTTCATAAAAATACCAAGAAAAATAATTATTGATGGAAAAAAGCACAAGAATTCCCTAATTAGAAGCCAAAGTCTTCATGTGCACAACAACATTTGGCATGTCTGCATCTTTGGACAATCAATATTATGATGAAAATATTAATCATATAAGTGGATATAAAATTAATTCACTTGGAGACTCTATTATTAAAATAACTAGAGAGTAACAACTTTGCTAAAAGAGCATGATTACAAGATCAAAATATTAGCTTTTGATGATTTATATTAAAGGAAATACAACCACAAGATGTAAAATGAGCAAGCAATGATAACTATATGATAATGGCACTATAATATGTAGGAAAACTATAATATAAACTTATGCAATAGCTCAAAAATGTGTCATTAATGGATTTTCATGAAAATAGTAGAATGTATTATAATGGAGGACATGAACACTCCATAATTTCAATGAAAAAGCTACATTATACTCTAACTATAAATTACTACAGTAACTTTAGTATTTGTCACACTCTCTATACCTCAAGATATATATATATATATATATATATATATATATATATATATATATATATATATATATATATATATATATATATATATATAGGAGGATATGTGCCTTGGCCTTTAATCTACCCATGACTCTTCATCTACCTATCCTATGACTCATGTACATGTAAACTATATCCACATTTACATTATTGCACATTCTAACACTTATGCATTTATTAATTGCTTGAAGTATCTACTCAAACCTTAATATAAGATAAAATTTTAATCTAGAAATGTACCCAAGGTGGTACATTGACATACTTGGGTACATTGACATGTAGAAAATAATTTAATATACTCTAACACCCCCTTTAATTACATTATTTGGGTATTGAAGACTTTAGTATTCAATATGGTGTTCATCATGGTTTTGGAATTTGAGCTCTTCTTAATTTTGTTTCTTGTCTGCATCCTGACCAAGTAGATAGTATCTTTATAAAATACTATCTTTGCTAAGAGAGCTTTAATTTCATGTTCATATTTAGGTTTTTCTAGTTCCTAAATTTCTTGAATCTCTTGAACCAAGTGAACTTTCTATTTTAATTCTCTATATTACAATTGAGGATAATTGTATTGATTCTAAGAAGTATATGGATGTTGAGATTGTTGTTGATGTGGACTATACTGATTTTGATATTGTCTTGGTTGGAATGGCTTGTTTGGTTGGCTTCCATAGTTTGTTTTATTCCCTTGATACTTATTTCTAGGATTGAATTTGTAGTAGTTGGTACTATGTCCTTTCTTCTTATAGACTTGACAATATCTATTACTCCATGGTCTTCATCATTTTGAGGATGAGGTAACATCTTACTATGGATTATCTTTTGAAACTAATGCATTGTTAGTCATTTTATCTTTAACTATATTTTCTACCTCATATTATTGAAGGATATTGACTAACTCATCAAAATATGTATATTTACTCAGAATTTATAAAGATGTAACTAAGTGCTTGTAGCTATCTGGAAGTGCTCTTAGTATTACTTGAATAAGAAACTTATCTTCAACATTTTCTCCTAAGGTTAACAATTTTCCTTTTATATCCACTAATTTCCTTAGGAATAGTTCTATACTTTCACCACTATTCACTTTTAGAGAATATAATTGAGTTTGAATATTTAATATAGTGGTTTTATTCTCCCCTTCAAATATTTTGGCTAAGGTTTTCCAAGCTTATGTAGATGTTCTTGTTGAACTAATGTAGGGTTGAATTTCATCTGTAATGGTAAAAGTTATTATCATTAAATATTTTGCTTCATTTTATTCAAACTTTTGAATCTCACTATCACCTAAAGTAGATTTATCTTTTGTTCCCTTGACTATATCCCAAATTTTCTTGACTATCAAAATTTTTCTTACTTTGTTTTTCCATGAAGAGTAATTTGGACATTTAAGTAGTTGGGATTCAGTGAGAATGAATTTGTTTGTTGTCATGATGATGTTTGTCAACTACCTTATGTCTCTCTAGCTTAGGATATGTGAATTAACTTGATAAACCCTTATCAAATCTTGGATTTTGTAGTATATCTTATATATTTCAAGAAATTATAGTATGCTATGGTTTTGATAAAAGTGCTTAGAATCTATTATATTTACTTTTGAGTTGATTCCCTAGTGTTTTGAAGACAATAATAAAATCCTATATCACCTTATTTCTCCCTATTGATATATGCACTTTTTAATTAGATGAAGTTCTCTAACTTCAAGACTCTATGGTTGGATTTATTTTATCCCTTTTAATGTGAATATGAGACAAGTATAAGCAATAAATTGTAACTCTTTTAATCAATCAATGATTTTGCTTCTTTTTTCCTTAACTTTAAATGGTTCAATTTTCTAAATTCCAATGATCTAAAGTTTGATGTAGCACTCCAAATATCTCCCTAATTTGGAAATTTAGAAATGATGATATTTGCAAAAAAGTAATACTTTAAACTTTTTGAGGTATAAAACCTGATAACTCTTATTTAATTAACATGCAAACATTATGATATTTGAATTTCAACTAGTGCACTTTTGAAATTTCACTTAAGGATATAAACTCCTTGTTTAAGTCTACTTTCTAATTCACTAAGGTTGGAATTTGCTTATATCTCCAATGCAAATAATAAATAAATTCAAATTTATATAATGAAGCACCTTATAACTCCTTATACTTAAAGAAAGCAAATATTGAATTATATAAAACTTTACCTTCAAATGTTGAATGTTGCAATATGATTGGCTCTTGTTATGACTCTTTATCCAAGCTTGGGTACTACAAATATTTGTCTTCACCTTATGACAATGAGCATTCACTGCTCTCCCTTGAGTGGTGCTTTTCCTATGATGGTATTATCCTCCTTTAATATTCTTTGACCTATCTACACTCAAGATTTATTGGAGATATGCATGAGTTATTCATGCTCTTTTCTATGGTGGCTATTAATACCCTTGTATTTCTTGAAATGAGTTCCAAGGGGCACTTTACATTGCCTTAGACCTTATACCTTCTTGGTAGGTGGCATATGGAAGTTATTATCCTTATTAAGGTATTACTCCACATGGTGCAAGCCTGGTAATGGTATTGGAACCTTAAGAATGATCATTCATGGGTGTTGAAATGATAATAAGGGTGTATTTCTTGGTCACTTATTTGATTTGGCTGGAGCATTACTTAACTTGGGCACTCCTTAGCTTCTTTGTGTAAGCATTAGGAATTATAGATACTTCCACTTTCCTTATGCCAAGTGGCACAATATTCCTTACTTTGTTATGGAAAGTGGAGGTTCCTCTTTAGCATGCACTCAAACTCCTCAATGTATATTATCATCTCAACTCCTTTGCAAGTTATTTCAACTCTTATTCTAGCATGCTTTCTTGCATCTCAATTCATGGTGGCTCTTCCTCAATAGCAATGGTGCTTCCTATGGTTATTTGGAGCTATATTTAGTAAGAGTGATTCATATAAACTCCTCTTTATGTTTTCTTGGGTATAGTATCCTCCTTTTCACCTTATTTTTTCACTTGTGCTATGTAAACCTTATGCTATTTTTCTTCCCACTTGCACGTAATCCTTGCAATAGCACTATATTATGTAGAATCCTTCAATGTTATAGGTTTTTTGCACTATAATAGGTACTGAATCTGGTGTCTTTGGCACTATATTGGGTGTCTTTAGACACATCAAATGGATGGATATTGGGCCCTTAGATGGATCTATCCTATATGTACCAAATATTCTTCTTAAGATTTATAATATCACCACTTGATATCTTACTCCTTTTGGTGGCTTCTCCTTGCCATAATATGCTATAGATTTCTTGCACTCAATAGTGTCTTTTGACACTTCACTTCTACTTTTATTTGTGCACTTAATATTCCTCATTTGATAAATACTTAATGCACTTTAAAAATTTTTAAAAATAACTAGTATAATGTACTATTAATAACTCCTTATTGCTCCTTTAAATGAAATCTTAAAAGTACATTGAAATATGCACTTTAATCTATGCAACTTTCACTTAAGAATAATATATTATTTGCTTTCAATAGATAATATGAAGTTGATATTTTTATTTCTCTTGAAATATATCTAACTCCTATTTCTTATGTGTAGGTTTGAACCTTGTAGAAATAAAATTCTACACTACCTTGAAGAATTTAAATTAGAAATTTTTTTCTTGCAACTTTAAACCTCAAATTTGGTGCTAAATAAACTTAATATTAAACTAATTAATGAATGTTAAATTATTGAACCTTTTTCACCAAATTTGCTTACCTTTACGACCTCCGTAGATGTTGTATTTCCTGGTGATTAGATTCACCAAAATATTTCTTTGTATTAGATGAAATGGTAGCTCTTATTTGTTGTCCAAAACAAATTTTTAACTCACCAATTTTCAGCTTTAAAAATCCTCTAACTTGCTACCCAGAAATATAGTTTGGTGGCTTTAATGTTGAACATTTTGAGTCCCTAAGCTAAAATGTTGTCATTGATGTCAAAAGGTTATTTGATGTCAAAAGGATCTATGATGGCATGCACTATGTTTTGTAAAAAGTGCAAGGAAAGTATTTTTGTGAAAACCAAGGCAGACAAAATAAAAGGTTTTCTTTAAAATCATGGATGGCAAATTTGAAATGGATTTTTCTTAAAACCCAAGTTGACTTTTTGTTTCATCGAAAAAGGTGCCTCGGTGATGGAGATATTTAATTTTGTTTTTTTTTATTTGTGGAAAACATCCCAAAAGGGATGCCACTTTTGGGTAAGACCCAAGGAGGCAGGGGTATCCATTCTACCAAAAATACCTAGGACTTGGACCTGGCATACCACCTTTGACATACTCAAGGAGAAAACAAACACATAAATCCAATTTAAAAATAAGTAAATAAATAAGTAAATAACAACAAAAATAATAAAATAAAATAAAAAACATGCTCCTTAAGTGTGTCAAAAACAAAATCACAACCAAAAACACAATAAGATAAAAAAAATCTCAACACTAACCACATAAAAAAACACAAGAACCACATAACAAAACACAAACAAGACAAAAACAACAAAACACTACAAAGACATAACCCAAAAAAAACATGAAAAATAAACACAACGAAAACCTAAAAAATTAAAAAAATAAAATAAAAATAAAAATAAAAAACAACCAACAACATACAATAAACAAAAACAAAAAACATAGAAAACACTCACACATAAAAACACGAATTAACACAAACAAAGAGAAAACCAAGAACAAGAATGAAAAAAACACAAAAACAATAACAAAAAATATAAAAGAAAAAAACACAAAACAATAAAAACATAAGAACAAAAAAAAACAACACAAAGAACACAAAAACAAAACAAAACAAAAGAGCCCACCCACCTTAAAAAACTAAACAAAAAAAAAAAAAAAAAAAAGAAAAAAAATGAACATAACAATGACCTATCTAGACCAGAAGACTATTAAAGCAAGAATCAATAGAGGAAACAAAAGAAAGAATAGAATGAGCTAGGGAACTAAAAAAAACTGAATGAACCAAAGAGAAGCAAAAAAAAAAAAAAAAATAAGAAGAAACTAGGTACCTTCAGAATTGGAGCCATCTAAAGAAATGATAGAAAGAAGAGCTTCCCTAATTTGAGAAGCCCACCATCTAGTAGGGTGGCCATAACAAGTAAGATAACCTTTGTCCAAAGACCAATTAGCTAAAGAATCAACACTCTTGTTTTGATCTATGACCACATGATTGTAATCAAATTTCAAAAATCCCATCTGGATTAATTTAATCTTCTCAATAATTCTTTTTATTCTTCAATCCACCTTATGATTCTTAGAAGGAGTCTTCAAGAGATTAATCATAAGTTGAGAGTCAGACACAACTAACACCTTTTCCCATCCAACCTTAGTAGCCTCCTGAAGGCCTCTGAGGATACCATACCCCTCAGCAAGGTTATTGGAAATAATACCCAAATTATCAACAAAAGTAAAAACTAGGAAGCCATCTGAAAGCCTACCAATTCCTCCCATATTGGCTTTTCCAGAGTTCCCTCTAGAGGCTCCATCAGTATTGAATTTTCCAAAATCCTTAGGAGGAGGTTGCCAATTTCTTGTCCTATCCATCTTACTAATACCCACACTCCCTTTAAGTTGGTTGCCCTTAGAAGATTTAATCTTCAATATTTGCATCACTTGATCCCATCTTTGGTGGGAGTTTTGGGGGTGATTAAGGAGTTGATGGACTGATTCAACTAAGTTGGCTATGGTATTTTGCCAAATATAGTGAATATCCTTCCTATCTTGATTAAAAATTTGGTTGTTCCTTTCATTCCAAATATTCCAAAGAATAATGGTAGAACCCATCCAAACTAATTGCCTAATAAAATGATCAACGCCCTCTTGATTAGGCCAATCCCTCCAAAGTTGTTCAAAAGTAAAAAATTGGACCATTGTAAGCCAAGTAAAGTGGCCATTCTCCTTCATAGCTCAGAGGCTAAAGTACACTCAATAAAAATATTTTTGAGAGTTTCTACATTATCTTCACACATTTCACATCTAAAAGGGCCATGAAAACCACGCGTCATAAGTTGCTCACCATTAAGCACCCTACAATGCAATAAAAGCCAATTAAAGAACCTCACCTTAGGATAGAGCTTTTGAGCCCACAATCGAGAAAATATGTCAGAAGAATGGTTGGGATTATTATGGCATAAGGTCAAATAACCTTGAGCAACTGAATACTCACCCTTAGTAGTGTTGTTCCATCTAAAACAATCATTTTCATGGGACCAAGAGAAGGATATCATATGAATGATGCCTTGAATATCTTGTCTTTGCATTTTTGGTATTTGAATAGGCCAGTCCTCAATAGGGATCCAATATCTACCAACCTTTGAATTACCAGTATGGTACCGACAATAATTAGCCACCTTTATCCAGTTAGATCGGTGAAGCTCCTCCATCCAAGGCCTCCAATCGGGAAACTGAGTTATCAAAGGCTTGTGACCATCCCAAGAATTTGTCCAAAAATTTACCTGTTGACCATTATGAATGATCCAAAATAAATTTTTCTTTATCAAATCCTCACCAGTCTTAAGAACTGCTAAAATGGGAGAACCTTTGGTAGGAAGTTAATAGTGAATAAGGTCTTCAGGAGTTTTGTTCTCAGCATATTTAGCACGGATATTATTTTCCCAAAGAGCATTGGGGTTATGCAACATCCTCCAATATAATTTAGCAGCTAAAGCTTTGTTTTTATTAATAGAATACCGGAATCCTAACTCCCCTTCATTCTTAGGAAGACATAAAGTATCCCATTTCACCAAGGTCCATTTTATTTTCTCCTTAGTACCACTCCAAAGGAAACGATGACTGATTTGATCCAATTATCGAAGAATAGCCTTTGGGATATTCAAAATGGAAGAAACATAAATAGGAATAGCTTGAAGGACTTATTTTACCAAGGTGATTCTACCCCTAGAAGAAAGCCACCTGTTGGTCCACTTTCCAATTTTCTTCTTGACTTTGTCCAACAACCAATTCCAATCTTTATTTTTTTGCCTTTGAATATTTATGGGAATACCTAAATAAGTGATTGGAAGGGAGGTCTTATTATATCTTAATTTATCCAAGACCATGGATTCCTGTCTAGTAGAGCAGTGAAAGAAAATTACTTTAGATTTATCTTCATTGATCAACTTCCTAGTAGCCTTAGAAAAATAGCTAATGATTTACTTAATATTAGAAGCTTCATTAACTGTAGCTTTACCTAAAAGAGTAGAGTCATCCACAAATTGAAGATGAGAGATAGGTCTAGCTCCATGAGCAATGGTAACTCCCTTAAGGGTTTTGTTTTACCTATTTTTGGTTATAGTCCTACCCAAGCATTCAAAAAGAATGATGAATAAATAAGGGGATAGCGGGTCACCTTGCCTAATACCTCTAGCAGCAGAGATATTTAATTTTAAATATTTAGTTTAAATTTTAAATTATTTAAAATTTAAATTTAAATTTTAAAATTAAAATAAAAGTAATCCACATACATCGTCGAATATGAGGGAGAAGACTATATAAAAGGATGACTAAGGTTTATTATTCCTCATCCTTGCTCTTGTGGTTAATGCGATTATTAGAAAGCGAAAAGAGCTCGTGTGAAAAATGTTTAAAGGTAGAGGCAGCGAATAAGTCGAGGTGTGGTCGGATTCAAAGACATCATGGGCAGTGTGGCCTGTTGGCAACTCGAGCAGTGCAAAGGTATTGGGAGGCAAGTGGTTGAGTGTTCGAATCGTGTGCACTTCATTTTTTTTGAGAAAGGAGGAATATGTTTTGTGTTGGTTATTGCATGGAGGATAAAGGAGAGTGAGGCACTTTTGGTCTTGTGTGGAGCGCTAGCTCACGTGGTGTGCAAGCATCCATTAGGATGCAGGAGCCATAGGACTCAGGTTCGAATCCTGCGAACTCCCTTTTGTTGTGTAAAAGGGAAATAGTGTGCTGGTTGTGGTTTTTCATGCGCATGCTACCAAGGTTTATATGTTGTGTTTGATATTCCAAAATTCGTGCCAAGGTATGCATTAAAGTTGTAAAAGAAAATTAAAACAATTTTTTTGTTTTATTGGGTGCTAAAAGTTAGTTTAAAATATGTGCATAAATTTTATAGTAAAAGTGGTTTTTGGAGAGATAAGTAGGTAGGCATAGATTTTAATTTCTTTTAGGGTATAAGTGGTTTGAGGAGTAATAAGGATTATTACTTATTTGGCACATTGTTGAGATGTTATTTGGAGAGTGCTTTTAATTATTGAAATATTCTTGAGAAAAATATTTTGCTTGAGGGTTATTGAATATATCTTTGGTGGATGTGATTATTGAGTTGGAGTAAAAAGGTGTAAATTGAGTTATGATTTATTTTGTGATTATTATTTGAAGTCCACTAACCCTCATTGAGATTGGAAAGGAAAGTTGTGTTGAGTGTGGCAGATTTTGTGGATAACTTCTTGGCATCAATAAGGTATGGGCAATATTCTTCTATTGATTGTTTATGGTGGTTGATTTCTGAAATATCATTGGAGAGAAAAGGATTGATTGTGGTTTCCTTTTCGAAAGTGTTGGTTTAATGCTTCAAGGTTTTCTGGTTTGAGAGTTGTGATTAAACCTTGTTTTATAAGCATTGTTGTTGAAGCCCATTGGTTGAGCAAAGAACTTGAACTTGAGTTAGAAAAGAACATGAGTATCATTGTTATGTGAGATTTGTGGTTGAGCATTGTTGGAAACATTTTGAGTTGATTGATTCATGCTTGGACTAGGGTTTGTGAGAAAGAGTTGTTCCTTGAGGTGATTGGTTGAGTAGAGTTGTTTGAGCCTAGTCAAGTGAATGTGTGAAGTGGTTGTTCAAGTTCCATAAAACAAACTATTCTATATTCTGATTTGAGTTGAGATTGAGTTGAGAAAGAAATTGAGTTTGTGAATAGAACATATTGAGTCTCTAACAATTCTCTTTATGCTTCTATAAGATTGAGTTGAGATTGATTTGAGTTGATAATTTGTGAATAGAACATATTGAGTCTCTAACAATTCTCTTTATGCTTCTATAAGATTGAGCTGAGTTGAGATTGATTTGAGTTGAGATTGGGATTTGAGTATAGAACATATTGAGTCTCTAACAATTCTCTTTATGCTTCTATGAGATTGAATTGAGATATTGATTGAGCATTGAGTTTAGAACATATTGAGTCTCTAACAATTCTCTTTATGATTCTATGAGATTGGACAAGTTTTGTGTGAGCTTGTTAAGATGATTTGAGGTAAGTCTTTGAGAAGGCTTGTGGACTGATTTTGAGTAAGCTTTTGTGAAAGCTTGCTATGAAGATTTGAGCAAGTCCTAGAGAGGACTTATTGAGCATATTTGAGCAGGTTTTGAGTGAGCTTATTGAGCAGATTTGAGCAGGTTCTGAGTGAGCCTATTGAGCAGATTTGAGCAGGTTCTGAGTGAGCCTATTGAGAAGATTTGAGCAGGTTTTGAGTGAGCCTATTGAGCAGATTTGAGCAGGTTCTGAGTGAGCCTATTGAGCAGATTTGAGGAGGTTATAAGTGAACCTATTGATAGATCTTTGGAGGTGACAGAGTATAGAGGACAAAGTCTTAGTGGATAGAGATCCAATAGCTAGGACAATTAAAGATAGATCTGAGTGAGGAGTCTTCAAGTGGAGAGAGATCCACAATAAACAGAGAGACAAAGTCTTCTAGAAGATCACTAGCTAGAGTAGAAGGGGAAAGAGTTCTCCTATGGAAGAGATCCACAAACTTGAGATTAGGGGATCAACATCTCCTTTGGACAGAGGTCCATAAACATTGTAATTGGGAAGGATTCCCAAGATATTAATTGAGAAATTTTTAGAAAAATATTTTCTTTGTGGAGGTAGCCCACATTGGGTGAACCACGTTAAAATTGGTGTCTCTATTATGTGTGATGATTTGTGCATTGCTTTGGTTATTGCTATTGATATTGCCATTGATTATATTGATTAATACTATTTGGGAAAGAAAAGTAAAAAGTGGTCTTATACTGTTCACCCCCCTCTCAGTATAAGCTTGTGTTCTTCAATTGGTATCGAGTCGATTCCTTCAGAAGAAGTTTAACAACTTGAAGGAAGATCCTACAAGAACACAAATGGCAAAGAAAGGCAAGAGTAGAAGCATGAGACACAAGAAGAAAAGAACACCTATGGTCATGAAAGAAAAGGAAGATGAGTTTAATATTGTTGTGTTGGGAGGACAAATGGAAATAGATTCAATAGATGAATCAAGTAATGGAGAAATATCCAGAATGATAAAGTTTTGTACCAGATGTGGGAACACAGGTCACCATGCAACTTATTGTCCACAAGAATGTTTTGTTTGTGGTCAACTTGGCCATGATGCAAGATATTGTAATGGGTTTAGTAGCAGTGAAGATGAAGATGATATTCTCAGAAATGAAATCCTAGAGATTGGTTCAAGAAAGGATAACAGGGACAATCAAAATAGGTATGAAGAAGAAACTCTACTTTTAGTAATAGAAGAAAAAGAAGATGCTTCAGAAAAAGAAAAAGGGAAAGCCACTCTTAAGGAGATTATTGAATTGAAAAGAGAGAATTTAGAATTGAAGGCTCAAATACAAGAAGATGAGAAATGTAAGACAAAGCTTCTACAGGATATCTCTGACTTGAGAGATAAGTTTGAAAAAGTAAGAAGAGTTGAAGAAGGTATGATTAAATAGTCAAAGGTAAAAGAGATAGAATGTGAAAGGCTTATGATTACTCTTGAAGAACTAAAAAGGGAGAACTCAGGATTAAGGGTTCAAGCTCAAGAAGATGAGAAAGAAAAAGCAAGGTTTCTATAGGAACTCACTAACTTCAAAATCAAAGTTGAAGAGACAAGAAAAATTGAAGAAGGTATGGCCGAAAAATTAAAAACAAAATATCTAGAGTGTGAAAGATTAGAGCATGAGATAGTTTCACTAAGGTTGGAAGTAAAAGGTTCTAAGGAAAAGCTACACAAGTTTGAGGAAAATTCAAAGACCTTGGAAAGGACTATCAATGCACAAAATTCATCAATCACCATAACAAGACTTAGTTCTAAAGAAGAACAAGGGAAACAGGAAGCAGAAAAAGGAGAGTCAAGCTCAAACACCAGAAAAGAAGAAGAGTCAAAAGAAGTAAGTAAAAGAGAGAGTGAGACCTCTAAGGATAAGTTGGACAATAGAAAGTTCAACAAGGAAAGGAACAATGCACAAGTAAGGAACAGATGGAACAAGAAATAGGTAGAAGAGACTAAGAGACCAATGGGGTCTAGGCAAGGTTTCTTCAATGGAAGATGCTTTTCATGTCACAGGTTTGGGCACATGGCTTCACAGTGCAGGACACATGAAAGATAAGAATATGGGAAAGGACAACTTTTCCATGGGTATTGCTACTCATGTAATGAGTTTGGTCACAAGGCAATGAATTGCAGGGTTCATGACAGAAGAGGATATGGCTTCACTAGGAGAAATCCTAAGACATATGCACCTCCAAGGAATAATAACATTAAGTGTTATAAGTGCAATAATGATGGTCACATAGCAAAATGGTGTAGAGAAGATATTCCAGAATCAGGCAGGAATTGGAACAAGAATATGAACAGGAACAAGAACATGAATAGGAACAAGAACAGGAACATGGATGAGAACAAGAATAGGAATAGGAACATGGATGAGAATAAGAATAGGAACAAGAAAGTAATGACAATAATAGGGATGATGACTTGGAAAGAAATAGTGAGAGGATTCAAAAAACTCAGAAAAGAAGAGAGAAAGATAAAGGTAAAGAGAAGTGCTTTCGGGAGTAGAAATACTCCCACCCCAGAATTAACCACCTCATGTGGAGGTGGGGGAGGGGCTAAGCTAAGAGGCTCATTCTTAGCCCCGAGCCCCAAAGGTGACCCTTTGCCATTGATGTCAAAGGGGGAGAGATTTGTGTATATTAAGGAGAGTTTTGATATGGGGAGAGATTTGATATTTGAGAGAGCATTGAGCCAGGGGGAGCAAAGTCCAGGGGGAGCAGAAAAGAAGGTCAGATTTTAGTAAATGAATATGGGTTGCCATCAATGACAAAGGGGGAGATTGTTGGACATTTTGAGTCCCTAAGCTAAAATGTTGTCATTGATGTCAAAAGGTTATTTGATGTCAAAAGGATCTATGATGGCATGCACTATGTTTTGTGAAAAGTGCAAGGAAAGTCTTTTTGTGAAAACCAAGGTAGGAAAAATAAAAGGTTTTATTTAAAACCATGGATGGCAGATTTGAAATGGGTTTTTCTTAAAACCCAAGTTGGATTTTCGTTTCATCGAAAAAGGTGCCCCGGTGATGGAGATATTTAATTTTAAATATTTAGTTTAAATTTTAAATTATTTAAAATTTTAATTTTAATTTTAAAATTAAAATAAAAGTAATCCATCGACGTCGTCGAATATGAGGGAGAAGACTATATAAAAGGATGACTAAGGTTTATTATTCCTCATCCTTGCTCTTGTGGTTAATGCGATTATTGAAAAGTGAAAAGAGCTCGTGTGAAAAATGTTTAAAGGTAGAGGCAGCGAATAAATTGAGGTGTGGTCGGATTCCAAGACATCGTGGGTAGTGTGGCCTATTGGCAACTCGAGCAGCGCAAAGGCATTGGGAGGCAAGTGGTTGAGTGTTTGAATCGCGTGCACTTCATTTTGTTTGAGAAAGGAGGAATATATTTTGCATTGGTTGTTGCATGGAGGATAAAGGAGAGTGAGGCACTTTTGGTCTTGTGTGGAGCGCTAGCTCACGTGGTGCGCAAGCGTCTATTAGGATGTAGGAGCCGTAGGACTCAGGTTCGAATCCTGTGAACTCCATTTTGTTATGTAAAAGGGAAATAGTGTATTGGTTGTGGTTTTTCGTGCGCATGCTACCAAGGTTTATATGTTGTGTTTGATATTCCAAAATTCATGCCAAGGTATGCATTAAAGTTGTAAAAGAAAATTAAAACAAATTTTTGTTTTATTGGGTGCTAAAAGTTAGTTTAAAATTTGTGCATAAATTTTATAGTAAAAGTGGTTTTTGGAGAGATAAGTAGGTAGGCATAGATTTTAATTTCTTTAGGGTATAAGTGGTTTGAGGAGTAATAAGGATTATTACTTATTTGGCACATTGTTGAGATGTTATTTGGAGAGTGCTTTTAATTATTGAAACATTCTTGAGAAAAATATTTTGCTTGAGGGTTATTGAATATATCTTTGGTGGATGTGATTATTGAGTTGGAGTAAAAAGGTGTAAATTGAGTTATGCTTTATTTTGTGATTATTATTTGAAGTCCACTAACCCTCATTGAGATTGGAAAGGAAAGTTGTGTTGAGTGTGGCAGATTTTGTGGATAACTTCTTGGCATTAATAAGGTATGGGCAATATTCTCTATTGATTGTTTATGGTGGTTGATTTCTGAAATATCATTGGAGAGAAAAGGATTGATTGTGGTTTCCTTTTCGAAAGTGTTGGTTTAATGCTTCAAGGTTTTCTGGTTTGAGAGTTGTGATTAAACCTTGTTTTATAAGCATTGTTGTTGAAGCCCATTGGTTGAGCAAAGAACTTGAACTTGAGTTAGAAAAGAACATGAGTATCATTGTTATGTGAGATTTGTGTTGAGCATTGTTGGAAATATTTTGATTTGGTTTGGACAAGTTTAGAAGAACTTAACTTGAACATCTCTTATGATTCTTGGACAAGTTTGTGAACTTGTTAAGCAGATTTGAGTAGGTTCTGAGTGAGCCTATTGAGCAGGTTCTAAGTGAGCCTATTGAGCAGATTTGAGCAGGTTCTGAGTGAGTCTATTGAGTAGATTTGAGCAGGTTTTGAGTGAGCCTATTGATCATATTTGAGCAGGTTCTGAGTGAACCTATTGAGAAGATTTGAGGAGGTTCTAAGTGAACCTATTGATAGATATTTGGAGGTGATAGAGTATAGAGGATAAAATCTCAGTGGATAGATATCCAACATCTAGGACAATTGAAGACAAATTTGAGTGAGGAGTCTTCAAGTGGAGAGAGATCCACAAGTCAGTGCAGTAGAGAGACAAAGTCTTCTAGAAGATCACTAGCCAGAGCATAAGGGGAAAGAGTTCTCCAGTGGAAGAGATCCATGAACTTGAGATTTAGGGGATCAACATATCCTTTGGACAGAGGTCCATAAACATTATAATTGGGAAGGATTTCCAAGAGATTAATTGAGAAATTTTTAGTAAAATATTTTCTCCGTGGAGTAGCCCGCATTGGGTGAACCACGTAAATTATGGTGTCTCTATTGTGTGTGATGATTGGTGCATTGCTTTGGTTATTGCTATTGATATTGTCATTTATTATATTGATTAATACTATTTAGGAAAGAAAAGTAAAAAGTGATCTTATACTATTCACCCCTCCCTCTCAGTATAAGCTTGTGTTCTTCAATTAGTAATAGAGCCGATTCCTTCGGAATAAGTTTAACATCTTGAAGGAAGATCCTACAAGAACACAAATGGCAAATAAATGCAAGAGTAGAAGCATGAGACACAAGAAGAAAATAACACCTATGGTCATGAAAGAAAAGTAAGATGAGTTGAATATTGTTGTGTTGGGAGGAAAAATGGAAATAGATTCAAGAGATGAATCAAGTAATGGAGAAATATCCAGAATGATAAAGTTTTGTACCATATGTGGAAATACAGGTCATCATGCAGCTTATTGTTCACAAGAAGGTGAAGAATGTTTTGTTTGTGGTCAACTTGGTCATGATGCAAGTTATTGCAATGGGTTTAATAGCAATGAAGATGAAGATGATTCTCTCAGATATTAAGTTCTAAAGAATGAGTCAGAAATATATAATAGGAATAATCAAAGTAGGTATCAAGAAGAAACTACACTTTGGACAATTAAATAAATTTAAGAAGAGGAAGATTCAGATAAAGAAAAGGAGAAAGCCACTCTTAAGGAGCTTGTTGAATTGAAAAGAGAAAATTTAGAATTGAAGGCTCAAATACAAGAAGATGAGAAATGTAAGACAAAGCTTCTACAAGATATCTCTGACTTGAGAGATAAGGTTGAAAAGGCAAGAAGAGTTGAAGAAGGTATGTTTGAATAGTCAAAGGTAAAAGAGATAGAATATGAAAGGCTTATGATTACTCTTGAAGAATTAAAAAGGGAGAACTCAGGATTGAGGGTCCAAGCTCAAGAATATGAGAAAGTAAGGTTTCTATAGGAACTCACCAACTTCAAAATCAAAGTTGAAGAGACAAGGAAAATTGAAGAAGGTATGGCAAAAAAATTAAAGACAAAAGATCTAGAGTGTGAAAGATTAGAGCATGAGATAGTTTCACTAAGGATGGAAGTAAAAGGTTCTACGGACAAGCTACACAAGTTTGAGGAAAATTCAAAGACGTTGGAAAAGACTATAAATGCACAAAGGTCATCAATAACCATAACAAGGCTTAGTTCCAAAGAAGAACAATGAAACAAGAAGCAGAAAAAGGAGAGTCAAGCTCAAACACTAGAAAAGAAGAAGAGTCAAAAAAAGTAAGTAAAAGAGAGTGAGACATCAGAGGATGAGTTGGACAATAAAGGGTTCAACAAAGACAAGAATAATGCATAGATAAGGTACATATGGAACAACAATAGGAATAGGAGACCAATGAGGTCAATAAAAGGAAGCTTCAATGGAAGATGTTTTTCATGTCACATGTTTGGGCATATGGATTCACAATGTAGGACACATGGAAAACAAAAATATGGAAAAGAACAAATTTTCTAGGGGTATTGCTACTCACGTAATAAATTTGGTCACAAGGAAAAATATTGCAGGGTTCATGACAGAAGAAGATATGGCTTCACTAGGAGAAATCCTAAGACATTTGCACCTCCAAGGAATAATAACATTAAGTGTTATAGATGCAATAATGTTGGATGCATAGAAAAGTGGTGTAGAGTAGGCATTACAAAATCAAGCAAGAACAGGAACATGAATATGAACAGGAACATGAACATGAACAGGAATAGGAGTAGGAACATGGATGAGAACAAGAATAGGAACAGAGACTTGGATGTGAATAGGAATAGGAACAGGAATGATGATAGGAACATGGATGATGACATGGATAGAAATAGTTAGAGGAATCAGAAAACTCAAAAAAGAAGAGAGAAAGATGAAGGCAAAGAGAAGTGCTTTTAGGGAGTAGAAATACTCCCACCCAAAAATTAACAACCTCATGTGGAGGTGGAGGAGGGGCTAAGCTAAGAGGCTAATTCTTAGCCCCGAGTGCCAAAGGTGACCCTTTGCCATTGATGTCAAAGGGGGAGATATTTTTATATTTGGGAGAGATTTTATATGGGGAGAGCTTTGATATTTGAGAGACCATTGAGCCAGGGGGAGCAAAGTCCCAAGGGGAGCAGAAAAGAAGGTCAGATTTTAGTAAATGGATATGGGTTGCCATCAATGACAAAGGGGGAGATTTTTGGACATTTTGAGTCCCTAAGCTAAAATGTTGTCATTGATGTCAAAAGGTTATTTGATGTCAAAAGGATCTATGATGGCATGCACTATGTTTTGTGAAAAGTGCAAGGAAAGTCTTTTTGTGAAAACCAAGGAAGGCAAAATAAAAGGTTTTATTTAAAACCATGGATGGTAGATTTGAAATGGGTTTTTCTTAAAACCCAAGTTGGCTTTTCGTTTCATCAAAAAAGGTGCCCCGATGATGGAGATATTTAATTTTAAATATTTAGTTTAAATTTTAAATTATTTAAAATTTAAATTTAAATTTTAAAATTAAAATAAAAGTAATCCAATGATGTCGTTGAAAATTATGGAGAAGACTATATAAAAGGATGACTAAGGTTTATTATTCCTCATCCTTGCTCTTGTGGTTAATGCGATTATTGAAAAGTGAAAAGAGCTCGTGTGAAAAATGTTTAAAGGCAGAGGCAGTGAATAAATCGAGGTGTGGTCGGATTCCAAGACATCATGGGCAGTGTGGCCTGTTGGCAACTCGAGAAATGCAAAGGAATTGGGAAGGCAAGTGGTTGAGTGTTAGAATCACATGCACTTCATTTTTTTTGAGAAAGGAGGAATCTATTTTGCATTGGCTGTTGTGTGGAGGATAAAGGAGAGTGAGGCTCTTTTGGTCTTGTGTGGAGTGCTAGCTCATGTGGTGCACAAGCATCTGTTAGGACGTAGGAGCCATAGGACTCCGGTTCGAATCCTGTGAACTCCCTTTTGCTATGTAAAAGGGAAATAATGTGTTAGTTGTGGTTTTTCGTGTGCATGCTACCAAGGTTTATATGTTGTGTTTGATATTCTGAAATTCATGCCAAGGTATGCATTAAAGTTGTAAAAGAAAATTAAAACAAGTTTTTGTTTTATTGGGTGCTAAAAGTTAGTTTAAAATTTGTGCATAAATTTTATAGTAAAAGTGGTTTTTGGAGAGATAAGAAGGTAGGCATAGATTTTAATTTCTTTAGGGTATAAGTGGTTTGAGGAGTAATAAGGATTATTACTTATTTGGCACATTGTTGAGATGTTATTTGGAGAGTGCTTTTAATTATTGGAACATTCTTGAGAAAAATATTTTGTTTGAGGGTTACTGAATATATCTTTGATGGATTTGATTATTGAGTTGGAGTAAAAATTTTTAAATTGAATTATGCTTTATTTTGTGATTATTATATGAAGTCCACTAACCCTCATTGATATTGGAAAGCAAAGTTGTGTTGAGTGTGGCAGATTTTGTGGACAACTTCTTGGCATTAATAAGGTATGGGTAATATTATCTATTGATTATTTATGGTGGTTGATTTCTAAATTATAATTGGAGAGAAAATGATTGATTGTGGTTTCCTTTTCTAAAGTGTTGGTTTAATGCTTCAAGGTTTTATGGTTTGAGAGTTGTGATTAAACATTGTTTTATAAGCATTTTTGTTGAAGCCCATTGGTTGAGAAAAGAACTTGAACTTGAGTTAGAAAATAATATGAGTATAATTGTTATGTGAGATTTTTGGTTGAACATTGTTGGAATCATTTTGAGTTGATTGATTCATGCTTGGACTAGGGTTTGTGAGAAAGAGTTGTTCCTAGAGGTGATTGGTTGAGTAGAGTTGTTTGAGCCTAGTCAAGTGAATGTGTGAAGTGGTTGTTCAAGTTCCATAAAACAAACTATTCTATATTCTTATTTGAGTTGATATTGAGTTGAGAAAGAAATTGAGTTTGTGAATAGAACATATTGAGTCTCTAACAATTCTCTTTATGCTTCTATAAGATTGAGCTGAGTTGAGATTTATTTGAGTTGAGATTCATTTGAGTTGAGATGGAGTTGAGAAAGAAATTGAGTTTATGAATATAACATATTGAGTCTCTAATAGTTCTCTTTATGCTTCTATAATATTGACCTGAGTTGAAATTGATTTGAGCTGATATTGATTTGAGTTGAGATTGATTTGAGTTGAGATTGATTTGAGTTGAGATTGGGATTTGAGTATAGAATATATTGAGTCTCTAACAATTCTCTTTATGATTCTATGATATTGAATTGAGATATTTATTGAGCATTGAGTTTAGAACATATTGAGTCTCTAACAATTCTCTTTATGATTCTATGATATTGGAAAATTTCTATGTGAGCTTGTTAAGATGATTTGAGGTAAGTCTTTGAGAAGGGTTGTGGACTGATTTTGAGTAAGCTTTTGTGAAAGCTTCCTATGCAGATTTGAGCAAGTCCTAGAGAGGACTTATTGAGCAGATTTGAGCAGGTTATGAGTGAGCCTATTGAGCAGATTTGAGCAGGTTTTGAGTGAGCCTATTGAGCATATTTGAGCAGGTTCTGAGTGAGCCTATTGATAAGATTTGAGCAAGTTTTGAGTGAACCTATTGAGCAGATTTGAGCAGGTTCTGAGTGAACCTATTAAGCAGATTTGAGAAGGTTCTAAGTGAACCTATTTATAGAGATTTGAAGGTGACAGAGTATAGATGATAGAGTCTTAGTGGATAGAGATCTAACAACCAGGACAATTGAAGACAGATCTGAGTGAGGAGTCTTCAAGTGGAGAGAGATCCACAAGTCAGTGAAGTAGAGAAATAGAGTCTTCTAGAAGATCACTAGCCAGAATAGAAGGGGAAGGAGTTATCCTATGGAAGAGATCCATGAAGTTGAGATTTAGTGGATCAAAATCTCCTTTGGATAGAGGTCCATAAACATTGTAATTGGGAAGGATTCCCAAGAGATTGATTGAGAAAGTTTTAGTAAAATATTTTCTCCGTGGAGTAGCTCGCATTGGGTGAACCACATAAATTGTGGTGTCTCTATTGTGTGTGATGATTGGTGCATTGCTTTGGTTATTGCTATTGATATTGCCATTGATTATATTGATTAATATTGTTTGGGAAAGAAAAGTAAAAAGTGGTCTTATACTATTCACCCTCCCCCTCTCATTATAAGCTTTCGTTATTCATTTAAATCTCCTTTTAGATGCACCCTAAAAGTTTAAAACTTAGCAGCTATTAATTCTTCCCAAATTGTTGTTTTTTGCTATCTTCAAATCTACAAATTTCAGATTGAAAAGCAGTCAATTTCTCCTCTAAAGTGTTGTCCTTGAATCTCACAAATTTGGTAGGAAAATCCTCCAAATTGCAACTGATATTTTCCTTGAAGAAACCTTCACTTTTTTCTATAAAACCAGAAATATCCTTTCTCCGAAATAGCCTTCAATGGTAATCTCCAAATATATCATATTTGGTGGTTTCTTCTAACTCCTTTCTCCTTCAGCCTCCTTGTTGAAGTCTGATTTCAACCTTGGCCTATCTAGTAGACTTCTTATCAAGAATTTGAATATCTTGAGGTCTTCACTATTCTCCTCCAAAAATTGGTAAACTCCTTGCCAAATCCTTCTTCTTTTGGACTTTTTGTCAAATGGAAACAATTGTCCTAAAATCTCCTTTATCAGGAACTCCTTCCTTTATCAGGAAGGCTTTGAAGGATAAAGAAGTAGAAGTTTAGGGAAGAGCCATTAATCTCCTAAATCTTCATGACGTTCCTCAATCTACACTAAAATATTTTCCTTCCTATGATGGTAGTGAAAAGATGGTCTATGAAAATTACCAAGATATAGTTGTTTTAGCTACTATTCATAATATTATCCTTGAATATGTAATAGTGAGGTTACTAGATTTATCTTTAGGAGGCAAGGTGTTGGTATAGTACCATTCTTTGGAGGAAGGAAATATCAGCACTTGGGATGAATTAGTTGATCCTTTTATCTTAGAATTTAATGATCTAGAGGACTATGTTTCACTCTTTACTCAGTTTACTTCCATACATAGACATCTTCAGGATAAAAGAATCCCTTAGGATATAAGTTTATCTCATGCTCAAGCATACATCTATTACAATTGAGATTTTATTTTGTAATTAAGCTTATATATATATTATAGTCTAATGATATGAGATTCCCTTAGATATTTCAAGTTGTTTTTTTAATAGAGAATGTACTAATCTTAGTTGAAAATATTCTTTTGAAATTTGTAACTCCATATTTCTTAGAGATCCCTTAGAAAATACAACAATCCTCACTTATGGATTTTTCATCTCCTCCACTAGCCACATTTCATACACCCAAGCCCTATCCTTGTATGTTTTATGATTTTTCTTGTACCATATCTATAGGCTACAAAATCCAAATAATTAACAAACATGTGTAAGTTAAAGGAATTAATTAGTGTAGCACCCTAAAATTGGTGCACTAAAAATTGTCATAATTACATTCACCTTAGTAAATAATTTAAAATTCAAATTTAACCTCCCAAACCGCCCGTTAACCGTCGGGTAATCCGTTTCCCCCTTTTTCATGCCATTTTTAGAGGTTGTTTTGACCGTTTGACGATATCGTCGCCGATCAGACGATATCGCCCCAGATCTGACGATTTCGTCTGGGCTAGGACGTCCAGACGATCTTGTCGCAAAACTAATTTTGCAAAATTAGCTTCTGTTCCAACGGGCCTCTAATCCGGGCAGAAGCGTGTCTGCGCCGTTAGAGACCCTCCCCCATTGGAGATCTCCCAAATAGGGATGATCTCCAACCTCCTAACTACTCCCCTAAGCCTATTTAGTCCCTAGGACCTTCCCTTCCCAACTCTTGGCTGAAATTCTCTGTAACTTAGCTTCATGCACGTTAAATCATCCTAAGTTTTCATTTGCAGTAGTCCTATATCAATTTTGTTGCAGGTATCATCTTGTTTTTCAGTCGGAGCAAGCATACATCGTCGTCGATGAACCTGTTCAGATCGGAGGCGATCCTGTCGAATCAGAGATGATTTCGTACTGATGCGAGATGATCTCGACTGTAGTCCACATTGAGGCAATCAGTGCCATAAGTTTGCATTTCTTCACCTTTTCTCTGTTGTTTTATTCTGCAAATTAGCTAGTTTATTTGATATTTTATGTTATATTGCATTTTGGAGTTCACCCATCTAGATCAAAGGCATAATTAATCCATAATTGTGATTTAATTAGCATCATTCATACATGTTTTGGTCTTTAAGTTTCAGTTCAGTGTTGTCACTATTATTTTGCATAGTTTCCCTCAACTAGAACAGTAGTATTCTCTGTATTTTGCATCTGTTCTTCTGTTTGCAGGTCTCTGACGGATTCGTCTGATGAATTCGTCAGATCTCAGATGATCTTGTCTGATCTCAGATGATTCTGTCGAATTCTAGATGATCCTGACTGCTTCAAACATCAGAATCTTCATCAGACATCCGGATCAGGTATTCTTCTTATTCTTCCTTAATTTTTTTGTTTTTTTGTCTTAAATTTGTTCTTTGTATTCATTAAATCTGCACTTTCATTTAGATTAATTTAGACTCATTTGGCCAAACCTAGGATATGAATGCTTAAGGTTAAAAACGAACACATAAAAACACATTCCAAACCTAGGCATGGAAACTGCCATTAAATGTTTCCTGGTGAACCCACCATCCATCGAAAAATCATCAAAATACACCTCCCTTGAGAGGCGGGACCTTCGCAAAGTCCTCTCAGTCCGAGGTACCGCGACATCCTTTTCCCATCCCCCTTTCGGGCACGGATCCTATAGCCTGAAGGTAAGGATGCGAAAAATTTGGAGCGATACATTTTGGTGAACCCGACGTGAATGCATTGTAAACCTTTTGAAAACAAAAACAAAAAATAAATATATATATATATATATATATATATATATATATATGTATACAAGAAAAACAAAAACAAAATCATCATTTCAAGTTTGTATGTTTTAGATTCAATTCTAAATAGTAGATGCTAAATATTACTTTTAGAAGTACTAAAGAAACCATGAGTTTTTACTCAAATCAATATGAGCCCATCAGTAATGTTGGAAGAATTCAGCCAAATACATTTGTTGATTATGACCAACCTCATCCCTATTCAACACCACCTCCATCACACTTTTCTCATTTTTCATCCTTACCCCAACAAGACAATCCCTTTGCCAATCCTCTTCATAACGATATTATCTATTCTCCCATATATCCATATTATGTCTATCAATCCACATATAATCCTCCTCCACCTTTTCAATATTCTTCTTTCAATACAACACATCCATTTCAACAAGAAAATACTTATTCTTCCAATTCTACCATGCACTCACCTCATGCTTCGCAATCTTCCTGTCATCATTCTACCCATAATAAAGAAAGTAGAGGTGAGAAACCATTAGGTCCTTTTATGACGAAATTCCTAAGGCATTTATCAAAAACCTCTCAAAAACCTTCATCACGTAAATTTACTAAGCTCAATCAACCAATGGATATAATTCTCAAGTATTTACTTGACACAAATAAGATTGAACTCCCTTCCATAAGACAACTTGATACCACAGCAGATTGGTTTAAACCCGAGCTACATTGTGAATATCATAGAGTAGATGGACATATGACACAAAATTGTAAAGATTTAAGATGTGCAATTCAAGATTTGATTGATAAGGGTCTTTTTAATATAAAGGAATTACAATCTACAACTGATTATAAATCTCCAGTAAACAATCAAACTCCTACACAACAAATACCAATAATCAATCAAGACATGGGGATCTCCCAAGAACCCCTATTCAATTATCAACAACAAGAAACCAATCAAATATTGCATGTTAATGTGTCCCATCATGATGATATTATTAATATTGTAACAAAAACTACAAATGAGCAACCTCAAGTTCAATCAACTCAATCCGATATTCAAGATATGGATTCCTCATTTGACCAACCTTCAAAACTATCTTTGGCTCTAGAGAATGATCCAAAATGGAATGTAAGCATAGAAAGCTCATCTTTAGAATCAAAATCTCAATCTGAAATCCACTTTGATAGCCAACAACAAGTGATTAATCCTCAAGCAAAGATATCCCTTTTAGAAGTATTACAAATTTATCACAAGGAAATTTTGTTCAAAATACCTAGCCAACAATTTGTTCCTCATCATATTTTCTCTAAGAACATAATTAATGGTGTAAACCCTCTTGAGGTTAACCATATTTCATTCTATGATGAGGAGATTCCTTCCTCTACTCCACAAGAAGACTACTATCTTTACATTATCGGATCTAGTAAAGAAACACTTGTTAAAACTATCATGGTAGATAATGGCTCCTCTCTTAATTTATGCACTTATCAATTATTCCAAAAACTCAAATCAAAGGAAGAAGATCTTAATGAATCAAATGTTATTATAAAATCTTTTAACAATGAAATTCAAGAAGCTCAAGGTACTATAATTCTTCCCTTTAATATTGGATCCAAGATCCTGGATACTTTATTTTATGTAGCATATTGCCCTTCACCTTACAACCTACTTCTCCAGAGTCCTTGGATTCATACGATGAGGGTTGTCCCTTCCACTCTTCACCAATGTTTGAAGTTTGAACTTGCAAATAAAATTGTTACCATACATGGTGACCCAACACCATTTGAAGAATATTTAATGGTTGAAACATCAAGTTCTATACATTCTCTATTATCACAATTATCTTCTATCCATCACTTTTCTTCATCCATATATGATCATCCTTGTTTACCAAATAACACTCATGCATATCTTTCACATATACTTTCTCCATCTTATCAAGACTTGGAATATAGTGATAAGAATGAAGAACTTTCTTATCCTTCTTACATTTTATTTTGTAACATGATCAATTTTCCACATATAAAAGTCAAATCTTTTGCTACATTATTCTACATTATAACAAAGCTTTTGTTATCACTACCTTTTATTCATCACCTTCTGTTCTTACCTTCACCTCAACCAGATTATCCTTCAAAACCTCCTTTGATTTTGAAGCAACCTTAGACATGCTATACTCAAATAACCTTGTATAGTGTATATAGATCATCTTGTATATACCACCAATTTCAATTCATAAACTTAAAATCAAAAAACATCAAAAACATTCATAATCATCAAAATCTTCAAAACTATTTGTTGCATTTATTTATGGCACTTGTTAAATTTTTTGCTCAAAAACAAAAATAAAACCAAAAATCAAAATAATGATAAAAATATAAAAACAACAATATGCTTGACTCTTTCGAAACCAAAACAATATAAAGAAGAAAGAGGGAGTCAACATTCTCAAAACTTCTCAAAAGTGTTTATATATATTTTCTTACAAATGTTGCAGTTATATGTTTCAAATTATTTTTGATAAATTAGCATTTATTTGGAATCCCTCACTTGCACACTCACAAAAATAAATATCTTGATTTTATCCGGCATGATTACTAATCTCTCTTATATCAAAGTCCACAAAATTCAATTAAATAAAGTTTGAGCATAGAGAATTGATCTTGTTATTTACTTAAACCAAGCACATCTTTTCACAATAAAATGATTATATTTGTAATTTCCATGTTTTGCTACATAGTAGATGTGATTTCTTGAGCGAAAAGTTTCCCCCGCTATCCTATCATGCACATGGTCTAGAATCTTTGAGAATTGGCAAAAGGACAAGCTCACCCCTACCCAGAATAAAAATCCCTTGCTCTACAGACTAATCCGAGCAAGTATCCCTAGCAAAGAAAAAGAAAAGAAAAGTTCAAGAAAAAAGAGAAAAGAAAAATGTTATTTTATATCATTACAGCAATATTTCAAGCACTATCTCAAAAATCAAGCAAAAAATACAAAAAGAAAAAGAAGCAAAGTTCAAAAGAAAAGCAAAAGAAAGCAGAAAGCAAGAAAGCAATAAAATCCCTTTCCCTACCCTTTGAAAAGAAAAGAAGGGTTGATGAGCTTGAATCCCTGGAATTCTCAATTATTCGAAAACTGTGAGGTAAGCCCCATAACAGGTGGTTTGTGCCCAACCCGCTTGGCCTTGGGTAACTCCTAGCGTGGTGATATGTCTGTCACATTAGCGACCTTCTTTTGTACAGACCTATGTTTGCTTATGGATTAGCTAGCTCTTGATAATCCGACCTACATAGTAGTCTAGTATGGTTATATGCATCTACATCATGGTTAATGAACACTTATTTGGTTTCTTCAAATCACTTGTATCATATTATCTTGCTCAAAACTGGTAAATGCACAAAGCAATTGCACACACATTTGTATTTGAGAGATTTTGTGTATCATTATGATAAATCAAGATCGGAAATGAATTCACATATGCACATGGGATTCCTTATAAATCTAACTTTTGTCTTCAAAATACTTTGAAATATTATTTTTGCAACTTGTTTGGAATAAATCAAGTACAGTTGTTTACCATAAAGACAACTATATAATAGAAAAATCAAAAATTTCTTTCAAAATATACACTCAAAACATATATATCTGGTTGACTTTCGCGACGATGGTATAGTTCCAAAACCAAAATTGGAATTTTATGCCTAGCGCAAGTCCTCATTTTCATATTTTCTGTTTATCAAAAATCAACCATGCAATAAAACTATCTCTTTTTTATTTTCGCGATGATGGTATAAGTCTATACCTACATATTCTATGCCTAGCGCAAACCATCGTAACAATTTTTATTCCCCATTTATTTAAAAATCATGAAAACCATATGACTTAAATCATTATGTTACACAAATTATGCTTTTAAAAAGCAAACACATTTTCATTATTTCATGTCATTATGTCAACCTTCAATTTTGCAAAGATGGTATAATTCCTAAAGAATTATCCAAAAATTTTATCACACTTAGGAATTTATGCCTAGCAAAAATCATTTTAACATTATTTCATGCATACTATTTTCATGAAAATCTGAAAACAAACCATCATCACCATCATCATTTGCACCATTGCACCAAAGTCTTAAGACAGTCTCTTAAGCACTCTTTTTACTTTTAACAATATTTCTATCTTGGGATTAGCTTGACGACCGAGTGAGCAGCGACTCCATGAAATGGTCTATAATAGCGACAATGTCCTTTGAAATTATTGTTAGAAGTCTCTTTTTATTTTTTATTACATCACATTACAAACAATCAATTTGTTACATCAGATTATTTCATTTAAAATATTATAGCATGACATCAAAGTTATAAATTTTCAAAACGACATAATTTTATGAATCCTCAATCCAATTATCAAATTAATCAATCAAACATAAAAGCATCATAAGCATACACATAATACAAGTCATATGATCAATAACATATCATATATATGTCAACAGTATATATACATCATCAAAACTGGATTGGTATGCCACAATCTGTACCTCGGCATACTCAATCCTCTATCAACAAAAAAATAATAATACAATGTCAATCTGTACAAAGCTGTGCAGCCCTCTAGCCTCGAGAGCCCCTCGAGCTCTCCACCTCATCTCCTCCCCCGCCCTGAGGTGGACGAGGTGGCCCCATCGCAGTCTGAGTAGTCCTAGTCCTCGATCGGGACGTGGTCCTCGATGACCCGATCCTGATCGGATCTGCAATGTTGGCTGGCAGGGGTAGTCTATCCGCCTCTGGCACCAGCTGATAATACAATGTCTGATAGAAAGTGAGTTGGGCGATAGCCCGTGTCAGCTCTCCAGAGCTCGCCCCTCCGCCCCGTGCCCTGAGGCATGCAATCTCGTCTCGCAGCTGTGCCACCTCAGCTCGATGGCGTGCAGCCTCATCCTGTAGAGTCTGCACCTGTGCCTGGAGATGATCTCTCTTCGCTCGAAGAGTAGCCATCTCGCTACTCTCTCCTATGTCAATGCCCTTGCCCTTATCGGGCGATGGTGGCCTCTCCCTCTATGGAGATGGGGGTCTCGCCTCCCTCCTCTCCCTCTACCGTGGCCTCTCCTGTGCCTGTGGCCTCCTCGGCTCTCTCTCGCCATGACCCTGGGCCGCCTCCATCGCTGCCTGGCGTCGCCTCCCTATCCGATGCACAACCACGTGTATCGAACCCTGTGCCCTCGTCATCCGAGGAGGGCGGATGCCTACGTACCAGGCATCGTAGCCATCGGCTACCCCTGCATCGTCACCATCCACTGGCTGGATGGGGGCATCGTCCGCGTCCTGGCTCCAGAACCGTTGCATGTCTGGAGCCCCGCTAACTGTGGTGTTATCCCGGATAGTCCAAGAAAACTCATAATCCCTCAGAGATGGGATCCCCTACTGCAGACCGAACTGACGCAAAACTCGGTCATAGCGGTGGAGCTCCACCTCTCCCCTCTCCATCCATAGCCAACAAACTCGCCTGACGCGAGCCAACTCCTGTCCATCCTCGGCCCACCCTGGATGCTCCCTCCATGGCCTCCAGGTGATCTGGTCTGGGACTAAGTCATCCAATAGTCTCCGGGACATAGGGAGGTCGATCCGCCGCTGTGACCCTCTTCGGAGCCACCAGTAGAAGACTCGGGGCCTCTCCCCGTCTACCCCTATCAGAGGAAGCCCTACCGGCCTCCGCACTGCAATGTGCTCCCAACACCAAACCTGTAGGAGCGATGTCATCACCAGACATCGGCCGCCCTTGTACACGACCCCATACAGGATCCTGTACAATCGGCATAATACATAGCTACCCCAAGAGAACCTGTAGCCATGGTCCCGCATATCGTAGATCACATCTGCGAGCATCCACGGCACCCTGCACCCACTCTGGTGGCACAACAAAAGTCCACCAACCACTCCAGCTAGCACTCGTGTGAGTCTAGATGCCCCAGGCATCTGGCGCAGTGCCTCGATATTAACTTCGCCCTTCTCCAGGGCGAAGCTCGGGTCACCACACAGTCGTCCCATAGCGTGGCCCTGATTGGCCGTAGGAGTGATCAATCGTCCTTGTATGGGGATTCTTAGAATCCTCCATACATCCTCTAGAGTGGGAGTCATCTCCCTTGTCGATAGCCAAAAACATGAGGAACCCGGATACCATCTCTCTGCTAGGGCCGTCAGTAGCCCCATATCTGTGGACACCTGTGGCATCTCTGCCACATGCTGCAAGCCGGCCTATGCCAGCTGATCTCGCTCTGCCTGTGTGAGAGCGGCCAAGTCATCCCTCAAACCTCCATACTTCCATTCCCTGCTCTTTAGCAAACCTCTTTGCAAACATAAACAACAAAACAACAAACAATCATTAATAAACAATTCAAGTAATTAATAATGCAAGTTAAAATTCAATTTTATGCAATTGATGATATCGCCCACTATTGGACGATATCGTCCCAAATTTGAGCAGAATCGTCTCCGATTTCGCAAGCCGAAATCGTCTCTAATTTGACGAAATCGTCCCCCTTTCGTCGATTTCGCCCTTGGGCGAAATTGACGAAATTGAGACGATTTCGTCGAAATCGGGACGATTTCGTCCCGATGACGTCGACGGCCCAAAAACGGCCGCGATGCTCAAAATTCATCTAAAAATTACCTACAAAGCATGTAAAATTAAATTAAAGCATTCTAGTTAAGTCTAGACTCTTACCCGTAGACCGCGTCGGACCTCTGTCGATCTGTGCGTCGTCTCCACCATTTTTGCTTCAGAGCTCTAAAAAACCAAAAAATGAACAGTAAAAATGAATTAGGGTTTTACCCTATTTTTCTTAATTTTATTCAAAAATAATTTTTTGCTTTTCTGCGTTTTTACCTCAAACGTTCGATTTGGGTAAAAACACGGAGGGGGCACCATAGTAAGCTGTCGTACGATTCGACCAAGAATCGTCGCCTAAAAAATGGGAATAATTTTTGCTTTCTCGTAGATCGAGAAGAACTCATCTTTAACGCATTTTCTTCGAAAAATTCGCTAAAGAGGGGGCAAAATGTAGCACCCTAAAATTGGCGCAGTAAAAATTGTCATAATTACATTCACCTTAGTAAATAATTTAAAATTCAAATTTAACCTCCCAAACCGCCCGTTAACCGTCGGGTAATCCGTTTCCCCCTTTTTCGTGCCATTTTTAGAGGTTGTTTTGACCGTTTGACGATATCGTCGCCGATCAGACGATATCGCCCCAGATCTGACGATTTCGTCTAGGCTAGGACGTCCAGACGATCTTGTCGCAAAACTAATTTTGCAAAATTAGCTTCTGTTCCAACGGGCCTCTAATCCGGGCAGAAGCGTGTCTGCGCCGTTAGAGACCCTCCCCCGTTGGAGATCTCCCAAATAGGGATGATCTCCAACCTCCTAACTACTCCCCTAAGCCTATTTAGTCCCTAGGACCTTCCCTTCCCAACCCCTGGCTGAAATTCTCTGTAACTTAGCTTCATGCACGTTAAATCATCCTAAGTTTTCATTTGCAGTAGTCCTATATCAATTTTGTTGCAGGTATCATCTTGTTTTTCAGCCGGAGCAAGCATACATCGTCGTCGACGAACCTGTTCAGATCGGAGGCGATCCTGTCGAATCAGAGATGATTTCGTACTGATGCGAGACGATCTCGACTACAGTCCACATTGAGGCAATCAGTGCCATAAGTTTGCATTTCTTCACCTTTTCTCTGTTGTTTTATTCTGCAAATTAGCTAGTTTATTTGATATTTTATGTTATATTGCATTTTGGAGTTCACCCATCTAGATCAAAGGCATAATTAATCCATAATTGTGATTTAATTAGCATCATTCATACATGTTTCGGTCTTTAAGTTTCAGTTTAGTGTTGTCACTGTTATTTTGCATAGTTTCCCTCAACTAGAACAGTAGTATTCTCTGTATTTTGCATCTGTTCTTCTGTTTGCAGGTCTCGACGATTCGTTTGACGAATTCGTCAGATCTCAGATGATCTTGTCTGATCTCAGACGATTCTGTCGAATTCCAGACGATCCTGACTGCTTCAAACATCAGAATCTTCATCAGACATCCGGATCAGGTATTCTTCTTATTCTTCCTTAATTTTTCTGTTTTTCTGTCTTAAATTTGTTCTCTGTATTCATTAAATCTGCACTTTCATTTAGATTAATTTAGACTCATTTGGCCAAACCTAGGATATGAATGCTTAAGGTTAAAAACGAACACATAAAAACACATTCCAAACCTAGGCGTGGAAACTGCCATTAAATGTTTCCTGGTGAACCCACCATCCATCGAAAAATCATCAAAATACACCTCCCTTGAGAGGCGGGACCTTCGCAAAGTCCTCTCAGTCCGAGGTACCGCGACATCCTTTTCCCATCCCCCTTCCGGGCACGGATCCTATAGCCTGAAGGTAAGGATGCAAAAAATTTGGAGCGATACAATTAGGAAATTAATAAATAAAATCACTATGATGGAAGGAAAAAGTGTTGAAAGGATATTTTAAAGTTATCAACAAAAAATATATCCCTACGTCATAAAATACCAAGGGGCTTGAACTAGTAATATTACCAACAATAAAATTTCTATTGCTAGAAGTAAAAGGAGGAGACATCTACTACCTAGGAAGATCATTAGTGTCTAGATCAAAATGATCCCTATGATGTTAACACCTACATGGTCTATTAGTAGCAATGTCATCTAGCTGTAACCCAAAACACATAACTGCAATGAAAAGGGCTTGTGTGTATCCTTACTAATCTAGAGTAGAATCTCATAGTTGAAGAGCCTTCAATATTTTATGTGATCCACATATTAACTAATTCTAAGAAAATACCTATTGTTTTAGATCCCCAAAAGACTAATGGTTTAGAAGCATCATATTAGCTTCAAAAGGAGTAACCTAAGGAGCAACCTAAAAATCAACCAAGGTCATAAGTACCAAAAGCTAATAAAAAATAATCTGAGTAAACCTTGAGGAAGTTGTGATACCCTTATATTATTATAAAATAAATGAAAAAGCTATGTAGCAATACCAAAGGAGGTTTTAAGAGCTAGTCCAAAATGAAGAAAGGTTGCCATAACCCTTTGAATACACCATAGTTTAAGAGATAAAAAATACTTCATTAAGAGTCAACATATATGAGGCTCTATTGATCCTCAAGTAAATTGATCATTGAATGTAGCCCTAAAGAGATCATCAACAAGAGGAATCATTTTCCTAAAACTAAATCTAGTGTAAAATAAACAAGCTCCTAACATGGGTAATATTAAACCTACTTTCTTCTATGTATTTGTGCATGGAAGGAAGGATCATTCACAATTGTATGGTTGATTGCTATAATAATTATACCTAGGGATGCTTATGATTCTATGGGTATGGAATACACCTATAAGAGTTTTGGTGTACTACAACTAGACAAAACCCTAGTCCATATAGTGGTAACTATGAAAGATATTTCAATGGCACCACACAAGTTTATAGATATCACCGTGATCTAGGAGGTAATAGTGGTGGATCTTCCACATCTATTTAGACTATGCTTATCAAGAGAGTTTAGATAAAGCTTGGGTCTACCTGTACCTAGACTACACTCACATGGTGATTTCATACATGATTATTATTTACCAATATCATGTGAATATAAGTACCTACAATAAATGTGCAACCTATTACAACCTTTTGGAAGTGGTCATATATAATTTTACATCAATTTCATAGTTGAAATTAATAAATGTCAACAAATATTTTGAAATCCATATATTACGTATTATATTTTGTCTAGTTTGGATTGATGAGTTTATTTAAATTGTTAATTTCTTTATAGTACTAAATATTTTGATTCTTTTAATTTATCATTTTTTCACCTTTAGAATGTCCATTCTATTAGTGATTGCATATATTATACCAATGAAATTTACTTGTTTCATAGGGTTAGTGAGAATTATGACCTTTAATATCTACTCTATATGTCATGATATTGGTAAATAATGGCAAAATCTTGATGGTCACATATTTACATTGTTCATATGTGGTTTTACTAATGTCGTAATAGGTTGGCAAAACCTTAAGATATGCCTGAGGAATTTCATGGAGAAAATCTAAGTCAAGTTACCCAATATCATTCCACTTAGGATACATTTATTTGGCCATGATTTTTGAGCTAAAATTATAAGAAAAAAATACGAGGGTCTAATTGCAAAGATACTAGAATTTCAATATTGAAATATGAAACAAGGGATAAAGGTTTATCTTGTCTAGATCTAGAGGTTGGTAACTCAAAAAATTAAAATGGTTCTTTGAAAATTTTGGCTACTAATATTATGATTATAAGCTTCTAAGTAGGATCATGGAAGGGTCCTAATTGGTCAATTCTTCTCAATGAAGTCACCAGGTGATTTGAATTGTTGATCTTAGAAAGAACTTTATTGAGGTTCTACATAATCATGATATAAATCTTACTTCTAATCTATGGTAAAAAACTATGAAATTTGGTCCCATTAGGCATGCCAAAAACTCTTGGCCATCAATTTGTCTAATGTGTACTATGTGTTGAGGCGTGATTTTGTCAGGTTACAAAATTACTCGATAACTAGGACTCAAAGTCCTATATTGCAAAGAAACTAAACTTCTCCAAGGTTCTCACTCAATGTTTTTATGTGTCATACATATGTGCGTAAACAAGTGCTTAAATAATTTCAATGGCTTACAAAAACTGTTAACAAGGGGCCTAGGAATCAGGTAATTAATTTGGAATTTATCATGTATTTAGTGCCTTTTCACCAATTCTTTCTCTAAATAATAAATTTACCTTATAATATTAATAAATTGTGCAAATCTATTCAATTATATCAAAACAAAATTTTATTTAAAATGCTTCGAATGGTTTAAATCAAATGTTTAATCTAGCATTTCAATTAATATGAAATTTCAATTACTTTAATAAAAATCAAAGCATATAAAATTCAAATGAAATATAAACCCTGATTATAAATATTCATCCTTTTAAAATCTAAGGGTTTAATTAATGACAATATTTTATTCATCCCAAATATAAAATCAACATTAAAATATTTGGAAAATGAATAAAAGTAATAATGTTTAACCCCAAAATTGTAAGGCTTTCAAACCTTATAATTATAATCTATAGGGTTTTAATATAAAACTGATCTATGAACTATAAATCTTATGCTTTAAAAATCAAGTTCATAAATATGTTTTCATCATATTATTTGCTTATTAAATATTTATGGAATAAAATATTTAATAACAAATATAATCCTCCAGTGTAGAGTTTGGATTGGTAAATAAATGAAACTGTATTTAAAACATGATATCCAAACACATTTTAATAAAATATATCAACTCTAGTTCTCAACTTCATTAAATCAAAGTTGAAACCAGAATACTCATTTATCTTTATAAATTTATTTATTTAAATATTAAAACAATTTAATATTTAAATAATAAATTAGTAATAACCTAGTGTAAAATTTTATTAAAAAATGAACTAGGTTATATAAAAATAATTAATATAAAATAAATGATCAAAGGTTTTATGATAAGAAAATAATATTCTATCTCGGACAAATGCTACAAACAAATACCAATCATAGAAACTTAAACCAAATCACTGCTCACCAGTATTCACATAAAAAAAAAATGACATGATGTAATCTTCAATGGAATATTAATTATTGAAAAATTATATTAAATATTTCATTAATTTCAAATATAGATTGTGCACATACTTGAATCCAAAATATTTAATATAAAATATTGATCTTACAATAAGCTTGATTTCTCTGCAATATGGACTTCTCTGTATCTTCTTCAAAATATAGCTTTGGCTCCTTTCATTTCCTTTCTTCTCTTCCTCTGCCAAAAAATGTTCGACCCCTCTCTTTGGTTTCTAATTTTCAATTTATAGCTTAAGAAATTCATTCCTCTTGATTAGTTTGCTTCGTTTCGTCAGTTTTAAAAATGAATTCTTGAAACCCTAATATCAATAAAGCCTTTTCAAAGGATTAATATTTCTCCTCATTGGCATTCAAAAATTAAAGTTAAGACATGCCCATGAAACCCACGAACACATCCTCTATTCAACATATTTTAATAATTTTTCCAACAAAACAAATATTAATTAGAATATAAAATATTTATAAAATAACCTTTTTAAATATAATTAAATTACAAAGTTATAAAACTTTATAATTTAATTAGTTTAAAACAAGTTTATAAAATAAAATTTTTAATATATTAAATTATAAAGTTATAAAAATTTATAATTTAATTAATTTAAAACAAGACAACTAAATATAACATACGAACATGCAACCTATATGACCACCACTATAATAGACAAAAATATATTAAAATAATACCAAAAATATATACTAAATAACAAACATATAATTTAAATACAACATAAAACTAAAACAACATAACATGAAACAACTACAAAAATAAAACACACATTATAACATAAAAGAACAATCTAAAATAAAACCATTAAAATATTATAACATTAAATTTTTAACATAATAAAAATAACATAACACAAACAATATTTATAGAACCTAAAAGAATAACATAAAGACACCTATAAACAAATAGAACACAACATAAAAGAACAACATAAAACGAAACTTGAAAAAACACAATATATTAACACCAAACTAGAAAATCACCATTTTAACATGAAATCAAATCCTCCAGTGAAACCAACCATTATACAACATTCCTAGAGATCAATTTTTTTCAACACCAAATGATAAAGAAAATCAACAACGAGCAAAAACACATATTAAAACAATTTTCAAAATTCAAGTGGGTCCCCAATTTTGGGGTCGTTGTGAAGGACGTCACAAAAAATGGTGACTCTATTGGTAAATGTCCTTGGACATATCAAACTTAAGAAATAAAATTCTAAAATCTCGGGCTTCTGCTGGATTGTAGAAGTGTCTTTGGGGTACGGTGGATATGAAGGCTAGATCGGTGCCCCAGGAGGGTCCAATGGGGACTTCTTCGGCTCCTTGTCCAGGGAGTACCAACTCTTATGCTGATTTGTTTAAAGAAAATTCTCCTTCGAAGAACGTCGAAGCCCAAAATATGGCATATAAGAAGCTCTTCATGGCTATTGGTAATATGTTGTCAGTACATCGGGTGAATGGTTTTTTGCAGCAGGCCGAATCCAGGCCAAAAATCGTCATTGAGCCAAGTATGGTTGAAGAATCAGTCATCTACAGAGATAACCATGATTTAATCTACAAGTTCATGGGGATTCGCCCTTCCCTAAATTTTTTGCACTCTTGGATCCGCCAAAACTAGGAGCCCCACAGTGAGTATTCATTGTGGTTTATTAGTAATGGTTATTTTATTGTTAGCTTTTCGACTCTGGCCGATAGAAATAAGGCTTTCGAGTCGAAGAAGAAAAATCATGGTCCGAAAGGGCTATTTGTTCAACCATGGAGGGTGGGCTTCGATCCTTGTGTTGAACCTACAACTGTCCTAGTTTGGATCCGTCTATATGCTCTTCCAATGGAGTTCTGGGGTGAGCAGGTGTTGGCAATGATTGGTAATTCTATTGGTAGACATCTGGGTGTTGCCAAAGACACTATTGAAGGGAGCATGGCGGTGTATGCTAGAATATGTGTGGAGATGGATCTTAGCCAGCCTTTTTCGATAGAGTTGGAAATTGAATTGGTAGGTCTCTCCTGGATTCAACAACTAGACTATGAGGCCCTACCCTTTAGATGTAGGGTTTGTCACAAACATGGACATTTGGCCTATTTTTGTCCTAATAATATGAATGCCAAAATTGATGCCCCTTTAGGAATGCCAAACCTACGTAAAGAGGATAAGGCAACACCTAATAAAGATTCTAAAAGCTCAGAGAGAGGGTTTTGAACAGCCCAGAAGAAAAAGACGGACAAAGAAAAATGAGGGAAAGGAGCAATCCCATCCAGGCCTGCCAATAGGTATGAGGATTTTAAGTCATTGGTTGACGAAGAGGAATAATTTATGGAGGGCATGGAGGGTTTTAAGGAAACTTCTAATATTCTCGGGCAACTCCCCCTCTCATCTCCTCCCGTCATACAGCAGGTAGTTGAACTATGTGAGGTATCACAGCCAGTATGTTCTGGTGCCTTAGTAGTACATAACCAGGAGCAGACAGTATCTCAGGATGTCTGCATGGGAATAGCAGAGAAGAACAGGGAAAGACCATATTTGGGGATAACCCAGGTAGAAAAAAGATAAAAAAATAGCAATTCTCAGGGAGTAGGTAGAAGATCCAATAAGGAGTTTCTAGCAGCCAAAGGAGACAAATTGATCACGGGAGGATCGGTGAGGACAATAGAATCTTATTGCTCCCAGGGTAACCAATGATTATACAATATTGGAATGTGAGGGGTTAAACAACCGAACCCATAAATATGCTATTCAAAGACTATTAGAGAATCGCAATACTAATTTTTTGCTTTTATAAGAGACTAAGATGTCATTGCATCTTATGTCTAAAACAATCAACAAAATTTGGAGGGGTGCTGGTCATATGGATGTGGCTACCCAAGGTGCCTCAGGGGGGATTGTTACTCTGTGGAACTCTCTTGAATGGTCTGCAATAGAACATCATGCCTGGAGGGGTGTTCTCACTTCTCTTTTTAGGAACAATGTCTCTGCAGAATTCATTCTAATCACTAACTTTTATGGGTCTCAAAACCTAGAGGGTCAGAGGCGGCAGTGGAAGGCTGTGCATAACATGCAAGCCTCAAGGGAAGATCTAGACTGGATTATAGCGAGGGAATTTAACGCTAAATTATCTTCTAGAGACCAGGAAGGGGGAACACCATTTTTGGACCCAGGAGACCGTTTCATGATTGCCCAAGTCCAAGCTTTGCACTTAGTGGACATTAAATGTCTTAGCAATAACTTCACTTGGACTAATAAAAGGAGGGAGCCACATAGTAGGAAAGTTAAGCTAGATCATTTTTTGGTTTCAGAGGAGGTGTTTGTAAAATGGAATATAAATTTTTAGATTTTAGAAGGCCCTGTTTCTGATCACTGTCCTATTCTGCTGGAATGCGGGACTAGGATGGGGCAGAATCACAAACCTTTCAGATTTGAGAATTTTTGGCTTCAAAAAGAACTTTGGGAGAAAATTCCATAGTGGTGGGAAGAAGGCCGCCCATATTATGGGAGAGCAATGTTCAGAATTCACAAACAACTTCAATATGTCAAATCTCAGGTGAAGTATTGGAGGCGTTCTAATAAAACTGACTTCCAGGCCCAAAGAGCTCTGTTGGTGGCCTGATGAGATGAGGCCCAAAAATAGTTTAGAGAAGGAGTAATTATAGACCAGCTCAAAGTTGAGGATGATGCCTTGCGTACAGTGGTTGAGGATATTGACAACTAGAAAGATATCTATTAGAAGCAGAGAGCTAGAACCACCTGGTTGTTAGAAGGGGACAAAAATACAAAATTCTTTCATCAGACTTCTTGTGCTCGAAGACAGATGAATAAGATGGAGGTCCTTCAAGATGAGAATGGTAACTCCTTTGATACTCTTCCAGGTATACATTCCCATGCTATGGATTATTTTTATAAGCTTTTTAATGAAAGTGTGGTACAATATGTAGAGGCCCAAAACGAAGTTATATCTGTCATACCTGCTATTATTTCAGAGGATGAAAATCAAGCCCTCCTCAAACCCATTGATAGGGATGAATTGAAAACTATGGTCTTTGGAATGAGCACTAGTAAAACTCCTGGTCTAGACGGCTTCCCAATTGAGTTTTTTTAGGCTTTCTGGGACTGCTTAGAGGATGATGTAATGGCTGTTGAAGAGTCCAGATAAAATAAGAGAATGCTTAAAGCTATAAACCACACTTTCATTACCTTGATTCCAAAAGGGGAGGAGGGGGTTCATATTTCTGATTATAGGCCTATTGCATTATGTAATGTGTTGTACAAAATAATCACAAAGGTAATGGCTGAGCGCCTAAAATATCTTCTTCACAACATTGTCTCCTCTAAGCAAGGGGGTTTTGTTGAGGGACAACAAATTCTGGATGGGGTGGTTATGGCCTAGGAAGCAATCCATTCAATGCACACTTTTGGTAATAAAGGGATGTTCATAAAACTAGACATGTCAAAGGCTTATGACAGGGTTGAATGGAGTTTCCTGGCTAAAATGATGGTAGCCTTTGGCTTCTCTCAGGGCTGGATAGAGTGGGTCATGAGTTGTGTCTCTTTGACTTACTCTATGCTAATCAAGGGCCTTCCTTCGCAACATTTTGGAGCTTCTCGGGGACTGCACCAGGGGGATCCCTGTTCTCCTTATCTTTTTCTCATTTTGGCTGAAGGTCTTGGCAGACTTTTCTTGAGGAGAAGATAGAAAGGTATATTATTGGGTATCAGGGTGGGTGACAAAGTTTTAACGCACCTGCAGTTTATGGATGACACTAGTTTGGTGGGAGTGGCCAGCTTCAGGGAAGCAAGAATGATTAGGGATACTCTTAATGTCTATCTTAGGGCTACTCAACAGGTCATTAATGACAAGAAATCCAAAGTGGTTTTTTTTAATCTAGAGCAAAGGCTTCAGAATAGAATTTTAGAAATCCTAGGATTCACAAGGACTTCTCTCCCAGTGGTTTACTTGGGGGTCCCCCTGCACTTCAAGAAGCTAAAATTAGACACATGGAGGAATCTGTTGGAGTGTATCAAGGATAGAATTAATCACTGGTCTCACAAGTGGTTGAGTTTGCCAATTTACAAATTCTCTATCCTGGCTACCCCGGTTATAATTTGGAAGGAGTTGGATAGGATGGCTAGAAATTTTTTATGGGAAGGAGAAAAGGGAGAGAGAAAGTGGGCCTTAGTGGGCTGGGACAAAGTTACCTAACCCAAGGCTAAAGGAGGTCTAGGTTTGAGAAAATCTAGGTTGAATAATAAAGCTTTGGCTGGAAAGCTGTACTGGAGATGGATCTCCCAACCCACCTCCCTTTTCAGTAGAATCCTAACTAGCAAATACCTAGGACAAGCCAACCTAGTCGATGTTGCTCGCCTCCCCTTGGATTGTACTGGGTCCCTTGTTTGGCAGGATCTCAAGTTAGGGTCTTAGGTTTTTAAAGACCGCTTATTTTGGAAAGTGGGAAGAGGGGAGAAGGCTCATTTCTAGACAGACTCTTGGGATCAGTTCCCACCCATAATTGCTGAATTTCCTGAATTACAGCCAATAAAAGCAGCCATTGAAGCCAAGGGATGGATCTGTATTGAAAGTTACTTCACAACTTCTCAGTTGGGGGAGTGTAAGTTTAAGCAGTTCAAGAAGCTGGATGAGTGGCCCATTTCAATCCCTCCGGATTTGATTCCCATCATGACTAAAATTTTGACTGAAATATTTCTTACAAGGGGAGACGTGGAGGATGAATTAGCCTAGGGCTTTGAGAGTCTTCGTGTCTATACAGTAAAGGACGAATATGATAGCATTCTCCTAGAGCCCCTCCCTCATACTTTTCTGGTTGAGGATTGGAGGAAAATATGGCACTCTAAAGGCTGGCTGAAAGTCAAATTTTTTGCCTGGCAGTGCATGCACAATGGAATCCTCACTTTTGATAACCTCAGATCAAAAGGTATCATTGACCCTTCTCAATGTGTGCTATGCTACAAGAGCGAGGAAACTGCTGACCACTTGCTGTTTGGTTGCCCTTTCACCCGACAGATTTGGCTGCGATGGTTTGCATACTTTAAATTTCAATTAAGTGGTGACTTGAATCAGATGAATATCTAGGAAAAATGGCAGAAGGGTAGATTCAAATCTAAAGCTCTTCATATTTGTTGGGAGCTCGAGTTAAGCTTTATCTGGTGGCAAGTATGGCTGGAAAGAAATGCCAAAATTTTTAGAGAAACTTTCACTGCTCTAGATGGGGTTTGGCAGACCATTTGGAGCAAGGTTACCGAAACTGTAGCTGTTCATGCGGAGGAGGAAGTTCAAATTGACATTGGAGCTATGGATGACCACGGTGAACTGCTAGAGGGATAGGACAAAATTTGTTGGAAACCTCCCCCTATAGGTTGGATTAAAATCAATACTAATGGAGCTGCAAAAGGCAATCCGGGTAGAGCCAAAATTGGAGTGGTGTGCCGGGACCATGCTGGGACTATGCTCTATTGGGAATTGCAAGGCTTGGAAAGAACCACTAACAATGAAGCTGAAGCCATTGCCATTAAGTCTGCTTCTATTTGGGCAGCGAAACATGGCCACCATAGGATTATTCTTGAATTAGACTCACAAATTTTGGTTGGAGCTCTGGACTGCATGAGGAACTTTGATTTAAAAGCTTGGAGGTTGAGGGATCTTATCACTCAAATTAAAGAATTATGGAAGGAATTGGAGGACGTGATCCCAGTTTATGTGAGTAGAGATTTGAACAAAGCGGCTGACTTTTTGGCTAAGATGGGTGCGAAAAAGGAGGTTGGAGTTCAGTTGCACAGTGACATGGATATTGAGGATGAGGTGATTAGAGAGGGTCTAGAAAGGTCCTTGCGCCAATGATCAAAGAAAATGCAAAGGGTGGAAAATTGTCGCGATATCATGACATGTTGCACCGTTGCGATCACTGGAGGAAAGTTATCACGATATCATGACATGTTGCACTATCGCGGTCGTTGGAGGAAAGTTGTCATGATATCGCGACATGTTGTGCCATCGTGGTCACTGGAGGAAATTTGTCATGATATTGCGACATGTTGCGCCATCGTGGTCGTTGGAGGAAAGTTGTCACGATATTGCGACATGTTGCGCCATCACGATCGCTGGAGGAAAGTTGTCACGATATCGTGACATGTTGCACCATCACGGTTACTAGAGGAAAGTTGTCATGATATTGCGACATGTTACGCCATCATAGTTGTTGGAGGAAACTTGTGATATCGTGACATGTTGTGCCATCATAGTCGCTGGAGGAAAGTTGTGATATCGTGACATGTTACACCATCGTGACCACTGGAGGAAAATTGTCATGATATCATGATATGTTGCGCCATCATGGCCGCTAGAGGAAAGTTGTCGCGATATCATGACATGTTGCACCGTCGCAGTCGCTGGATGAAAGTTGTCATGATATCGTGACATGTTGCGTCATTGCGGTCGCTGGAGCAAAGTTGTCACGATATCGTGACATGGTGCACCGTCGCGATCGCTGGAGGAAAGTTCTCACTATTTCATGACATGGTCCATCGTCGCGGTCACTGGAGGAAAGTTGTCATGATTTCGCAACATGGTGCGCCATCACGGTCGCTGGTGGAAAGCTATCATGATTTCGCGACATGGTGCGTCATTGCAGTCGTTGGAGGAAAGTTGTTGCAATTTCACGACATGTCGCTCCTTCGCGGCCGAGGGAGGAAAGTTGTCATGATTTCGTGACATGTTGCTCCGTCGTGACTGAGGGAGGAAAGTTGTCACCAGGGGAGGAAAGTTGTCATGATTTTGTGACATGTTGTAGTTTTGCGGCTTAGGGAGAAATGGTGTCACGATTTCACAACATGCTACTTTTTCGTGGCCAAGGGAGCTAAGGGATCACGATTTCGTGACTTGTTGCTTTTTCGCGGCCAATGGAGATAAGGTGTCGCGATTTCGTGACATGATTTTTTGCGGCCAAGAGAGAAATGGTGTCGCGATTTCGTGACATGTTGCTTTTTTGCAGCCAAGAGAGAAAAGGTGTCACGATTTCGTGACATGGTGCTTTTTCGCTGCCAAAGGAGAGAAGGTGTCACGATTTCGCGACATGTTGCTTGTTCGCGGCCTATTGAGAACTTTTGTGTTGCAATTTCATGACAAGCTGCTTCATCTATTGTAAGATTGTGTTCTCTCTGAGTTTGGCTGGGAAGAGTCCCTTCCCTTATTGTAATTGATCTTTGTTTTAATACAAGTTTTTTCAAAATTTTCAAAAAAAAATAAAAATTTTAATATATTAAATTATAAAGTTATAAAAATTTATAATTTAATTAATTTAAAACAAGACAACTAAATATAACATACGAACATGCAACCTATATGACCACCACTATAATAAACAAAAATATATTAAAATAACACCAAAAATATATACTAAATAACAAACATATAATTTAAATACAACATAAAACTAAAACAACATAACATGAAACAACTACAAAAATAAAACACACATTATAACATAAAAGAACAATCTAAAATAAAACCATTAAAATATTATAACATTAAATTTTTAACATAATAAAAATAACATAACACAAACAATATTTATAGAACCTAAAAGAATAACATAAAGACACCTATAAACAAATAGAACACAACATAAAAGAACAACATAAAACAGAACTTGAAAAAACACAATATATTAACACCAAACTAGAAAATCACCATTTTAACATGAAATCAAATTTGCTAGTGAAACCAACCATTATACAACATTCCTAGAGATCAATTTTTTTCAACACCAAATGATAAAGAAAATCAACAACGAGCAAAAACACATATTAAAACAATTTTCAAAATTCAAGTGGGTCCCCAATTTTGGGGTCGTTGTGAAGGACGTCACAAAAAAATGGTGACTCTGTTGGTAAATTTCCTTGGACATAATAAACTTCTAAAATCAACAAAAACTCAAATATTAGAAATGTGAGCATTAGTAATATCTAGAGAATGTGAATAAACCAATTCAACATGAATCATTAGTATTTTCTTGGTTTATGTAAAGTGATTCATTCTATATCCCTAAAACCATTCAGCTTTCCATTGTCAATTTCGCATTTCAGGCTATGAATATTTTCTCCTTCAATAATACCGCCACCAGATTCTCTTTAGACATTGTTGTAATTTCGACCAGGAGTTCATAACCCCGGTAGAGATTATCTGAATCTCCCACATACTAGGTGAACTTTGTACGTTGTATTTCCTTTATTCTAGACATAGCTTCACTGCCATCCGAGCGTCTATAGCTCCAATTAAGGTTATCTAGTTTATGGTGACAAATTTGATATTACTTTTCATTGTATTCATCTTTTTACTTTTTATTTTTCTCTTTTTTTTCTCTCACTTCTTTGATAATATGGTACTTTGCAACAAATCCGCCTACCATTTGGGTTAGAGATCAGGTAAAGCTGAAAGAGTATATAAGTTTTTTCACCTTAATTTACAAAATTGATAACTTCATACTCCCAAAATTCCAAAAGATATTATTTAATGCATTTGTAGTACTTTTGAAGCTTTTGCAATATGATTCTAATATTTCAAATTTCCTTATCTTAATTCAGATTTTGAAGATATACACTAATATTTCATTTTCATTTTTCTTTAGTTTTTACATATTTTCAAAATAGGTAATTTTATCCTATATGACCCAGGCCCAAATAATAGACAAAATCATAAAATGATTAGTTTCTTGGTAACAACTGCCTCAATCAAGAAAAACACACTAAAACTTTGTCAAATTCAACAACACACATCAAAATAATGAAACTCCAAAATTTGGCAAAGCCATTTTATTGCTATACTAAAAACACAACCAAAAATTTGATAAACACTAAATAAACAAAAATAAATATCAAAAATATCACCAACTAATAAAATCAGCAAAATAACTAACTAACAAACACACAAAACAACAAGCTATACAAAACATAAATTTGCAAAACCATAATTGCAAAGTTGATAAAGCGAGTGAATCCACTTCATAAACTTGACAAAATTGACAACAGAACCAATAAAAAAACATTACAAAACCATAAATTATGTACAAACACAAAAACAAGAAAACAAAATCCAAAAGACTATTTACAAAAATATACATTATGTACAAGACACTGCAAAATTTCTACCATCATTTCCCTGGATCCCAAACACAATTGGCATACTGTAAGAGACATATATTGTTGTATGCATGCCAAATATTATATAACTCTAACCAAAAGAAAATTAGGCCAAACAATATAACAAATTTCATTTTACCTTTCTCATCCCACTGATTCGATTCAAAATTATAAGCAGTTCCATGTTTAAGATTTGATTTATTAAACTTAAAAGTGAAAACATGATTTTTTATTATCCTTTGCTTATTCAAAAAGGTGTAAATTTCACAATTTGATTCATAATTTAGAACTAGTCTCCCATTTTCAAATAGGAGATCTTGCAAATAAGAACCTATTTCTAAAAATTTCAAATTCAAGTCACTTTCAAAATTTTAAAGCAACCACAATCATTCAAGAATTGACAAGCATCTAGGATATTTGGTATAAGAATATCATTAAAAATTTGCATCCTAGATTCACTAATTGATTGCTCATGAATTTGATTAAGCATTTCAAACATGTTTTCCTTCATTTCATTTATGGCAAAATTTTTAGAAGTTGTCTCCAACTTCTTGTTAACAACATTTGACATTTCATAATTGATAGCATTAGCATCCAAAAATTTATCATGCAACCCATTACTTGAAAATTTTGTAACAAATGAGAAAGGTGAAGATTTTACCTCGTCATCTATACTTAACACATCATTATTAGCATTTACCAAGATTTGATTAGCATTTGTCACTTTTTCCTTTTCTTCATGGTCTCCATCATGATCACCTTGTACTTCTTCGTCTTCATCAAATACCTGTTTGTTAAAGACACCAAAATTAGGCACCCAATCAAAAGCATGTCCATCCTTTTCAAAACATAGATCTTGTTGATCACAAGATGTGTTAAATAATAAATTTCTTTGATCAACCACTCGAGTTATTTCAAATAGATCAACATTTTCCTTTAGGTTATCACCAACATTAAATCCAAACTATTCACGTGAATTTGTACTTAAATTTTCATTAGTCAAGGGTAAAAGAGATGACTTTACCTCTTCCTCATTATTAACAGATGAGTTATAAGAAACATTTACCATGTTTTCATTTTCAATTTCAACAAGGTGTGCATTAAACTCATCTTCAAAGTGATTGAATTTTGAAACCTTCTCTATTTTTGCAATTGGTGCATCATTTTTTGATTGCATGGGAATTTCAAAATCTTCATTTGAGGTAGAATTTTCAACATCCTGCAGATCAAGTGACATAGAAATTTCATCAGTAGGAGTATGAGAAAACAATGATCTACCATATATACCCCATCCATTATAATAATTATCTTCTAAAATTTAGTGATGTTCAACCATTTCTTCACACTCTATAAATTCAACAATTGAATGCTTTTCAAGTTCACCTTCATCCTTTCAAAAATTTTATCTTCAATGAAATTCTCATCTTCCTCAAGTAATAAACTTTTATGATCAGTAATAATGAAATTACCTCTAGAATATTTCAATTATGGAACTTTAATTGTTTCATTCAACTCTATGGAAGATTCTATTCTATCATATGTTTCAAATCTAGTTAGATCTAAAACTCCTCCAATCTCTGAAGACTCACGCATTTCTACATTTTGATAAACTTGATTACTACAATACTCATTGATGGATATTGGCTTTGAAACTTGCACTTCCTCTTGGATAATATCAAAAGTGGTTGAAAAATGAGGACATTCAATTTCATTCAATGGTGTCAAAAAATACATATCATGACTCATAGGTGGTAATTGATTTGAAACCCTAGGGTTGAGTAATGATAATCTATCCACATCAATTCCACTTGAAATAAACCATTGTTCTACAGCTACTGCCCCATCATAAACGCTAGATAAGGATAACTATTTAGGATGCTTTTATAAAAACTTAATAGTAAAAGGATATAAAAATTCCAAGTATATTTGAACAACCTCTTCTTCTAAAATGATAAAGTGTATCTCTATTTCAGTATACAACTTATGAAACCTATCATTAAATTGAGTCATGGATTCATTATTTTTTTTACACAAAAAAAAATTGATTTGATAAAAAATTCATGTCAACTAATGTTCCAAAATTTTCAAAAAATATTGTTTCTAGTTGGTTCCAAGAAGTTGTAGAACCTACAGGTAAATTGATAAACCAATATTTAGCAAATTCATCCAATGTGTATGGAAACATTCTACAGAGAACATATTCTTGCATAATTTGAAAAAGAAACATAATGTTTTTATATGTCTGAATATGTTCTTCAGCTGTAATCATCCCATCATGCTCAAAATAGGGTAAATCATTTTCTGACATTGAACCAATTTTAATATGCAAGGCTATGTATGAAAATTGACAAGAATTGAATCATAAGCTAATTTTTGAATTTATGATAGATTAACATTAATGAAACATAAATAAAAAATTTTAATTTTTAATTTTTTTAAACTAAGATTTGAAAGACTTCAAATGAAAATAAAATATTTACCTTTCAGGCTCTCCTTCTAATGCCAATTTGTTGAGGTGTGATTTTGTCAGGTTACAAAATTACTCGACAACTAGGACTCAAAGTCCTCTCTTGCAAATAAACTAAACTTCTCCAAGGTTCTCACTCAATATTTTTATGTGTCATACATATGTGCGTAAACAAGTTTCTTGAATAATTTCAATGGCTTGCAAGTACTGTTAACAAGGGGCTTGGGAATCAGGTAATTAATTTAGAATTTATCATGTATTTAGTGCATTTTCTCCAATTATTTCTCTAAATAATAAATTTACCTTATAATATTAATGAATTGTGCAAATCTATTCAATTATCTCAAAAAAACATTTTATTTAAAATGCTTCGAATGGTTTAAATAAAATGTTTAATATAGCATTTCAATTAGTATGAAATTTTAATTAATTTAATAAAATTAAAGCATATGAAATTCAAATGAAATATAAACCCCGATTATAAATATTCTTCCTTTTAAAATCTAAGGGTTTAATTAATGAAAATATTTTATTCATCCCAATATAAAATAAATATTAAAATATTTGAAAAAATGAATAGAAGTAATAATGTTTAACCCCAAAATTGTAAGGCTTTCAAACCTTATAATTATAATCTATAGGGTTTTAATATAAAACTGATCTATGAACTGTGAATCTTATGCTTTGAAAATCAAGTTCATAAATATTTTTTCCTCATAATATTTTCTTATTAAAAATTTATGGAATAAAATATTTAATAACAAATATAATCCTCCAGTGTAGAGTTTGGATTGGTAAATAAATGAAATTGTATTTAAAACATAGAACCCAAATACATTTTAATAAAAGATATCAACTCTAGTTCTCAACTTTATTAAATCAAAGTTGAAACCATAATACTCATTTATCTTTATAAATTTATTTATTTAAATATTAAAACAATTTAATATTTAACTAATAAATTAATAATAACCTAGTGTAAAATTTTATTAAAAAATGAACTAGATTATATATAAATAATTAATATAAAATAAATGATCAAAGTTTTTATGATAAGAAAATAATATTTTATCTCGGATAAATTCTACAGACAAATACCAATCATAGAAACTTAAACCAAATCACTGCTCACCAGTATTCACACAACAAAACAATGACATGATGCAATCTTCAATGGAATATTAATTATTGAAAAATTATATTAAATATTTTATTAATTTCAAATACAGACTGTGCACATACTTGAATCCAAAATATTTAATATAAAATATTGATCTTACAATAAGCTTGATTTCTCTGCAATATGGACTTCTCTGTATCTTCTTCAAAACATAGCTTTGGCTCCTTTCAATTCCTTTCTTCTCTTTGTCTACCAAAAAATGTCCGACCCCTCTCTTTGGTTTCTAATTATCCATTTTTAACTTAAGAAATTCATTCCTCTTAATTAGTTTGCTCCACTCCGTCAGTTTTCTCCATTTTTAACTTAAGAAATTCGTTCCTCTTGATTAGTTTACTCCATTCCGTTAGTTTTAATGAATTCTTGAAACCCTAATATCAATAAATCCTTTTCAAAGGATTAATATTTCTCCTCATTGGCATTCAATTTTTTTTGTTAAGACATACCCTTGAAACCCACGAACACATCCTCTATTCAACATATTTTAATAATCCTGCCAAAAAAATAAATATTAATTAGAATATAAAACATTTATTAAATAAATTTTTAAAATATAATTAAATTACAAATTTATAAAACTTTATAATTTAATTAATTTAAAACAAGTTCATAAAATGACAATTTTAAATATCTTAAATTATAAAGTTATAAAACTTTATAATTTAATTAATTTAAATCAAGACATAACTAAACATAACATACAAACATGCAACCTATATGACCACCACTATAGAAATGAAAATATATTAAAATAACACCAAAAAATTATACTAAATAACAAACATATAATTTAAAGACAACATAAAACTAAAACAACATAACATAAAACAACTACAAAAACAAAACACACATTATAACATTAAAGAACAATCTAAAATAAAACCATAAAATGCATTATAACATTAAACTTTTAACATAACACAAACAATATTTATACAACCTAAAAGAATAACAAAATAAAGAATAACATAAAGACACCTATAAACAAATAGAACACAACATAAAATAACAACATAAAACAAAACTTGAAAAAACACAATATAACAACACCAAACAATAAAATCATCATTTTAACATGAAATCAAATACACCAGTGAAACCAACCATTATACAACATTCTTAGAGATTGATTTTTTCAACAGCATATGATGAAGACAATCAACAACAAGCACAAGCACAGATTAAAACAATTTTCAAAATTCAAGTGGGCCCCCAATTTTAGGATCGTTGTGAAGGACGTCACAACACTATGCAACCTAGACTACAACCAATATTGGATCAATTTGAATTATTTTCGAGTCAAAATCTAAATAAGGTTAATTTCTTATAATGTTAAAGAGTAAAAATAAATTTAATACTGAATATATAAATGCAAAGGCTAATAAGAGAGACAAGGGTTAGAAGTTGATGAAAAAGTGGTTGGAAACATATAACAACAAGAAGTGCTCTCTACAAAAACTCTGCAACTTGGTATCAATCAAAGCATAATAGAATAGCTACAAAATAAATCATTAAAATCCATTATTAGCTTATACTATGCCTTATTTAATATTCCAAGTAATTTATGAAAGATAATCTAAACAACAATCTAGATAGCAGAATTAGTCTTACACAAAATAAATAAAAATGACTAAATACATAGATAAATTATACTCATCATTAAAAATGCATTTGCTAGTAGAAGCCAAGCAACATCTAGTTTCATTAATTGCACAATAGAATACAAAGTATACAACAAAAAATCTTTAAAGTGTTGAAGTGTCCATGAATAGGTCATTGAAAAACCTGCACCACACAAGGACGTTGTTATTTGTAGTAGAAGAGACAGACATGGTGAATCCATTGCTGTGTCATTTTATCTCGAGGCAACGATAAAAGTAGATTAGTCGAGTTGTGTGAGACTGATCTAGAAATGGTGCATTGTAAAAAAAAATTTAGTCTGCATACGTTTATCTCCAAGATTGTGCTAGGTTGCATGGAATTGAAGATTTGTTGCTGGAATAGTCTACGTGTAGAGGAGGATATGTGGGAGGTTTTTTGCATGGGCTAAGGAGAGACCACGACGTGATTTATCCATTTACTACAGTTTGTAGAGTTGCACGAAGGCGATGTCAGCCTATCACCCATGAGCTTGTGAATTGAGAAGGCAATCAAGAGTTCAAGTAACTAGGTTGATCTCAGGTTCTAGCAAGTCGATGTATCCCAAGAGGGAGTAGTTTTGATTGTCATCGAGATAAGGTGATCTTCCTGGTTTTTAGACATGAAGGTTGTTGTTGAGTCTTCTGTTCTCTGCCATATGTGCATTTCATCTACAGACGTATGCCATTAGAACGTGAGGATGTGAATGAATAGGAGACTGTAGATAGCTTGCAAATATTTTTTTGACGTAGGACAACTTGAGGCATCATTCAAGAAGAGAAAGAGGTATCGATAAGTAAATTTGAGAGGTGAAAAATATACGAGCAACACAAAAGCTAGAGTCTTTGGATCATTGTGAAGGAGGTGAAGGTGGTCTTATGATCATCTATTTCTATTTCTACCTCCTGTTACTAGATGATTTCGATTGCAAAGAGTTAATATAATACAAGGGAAGATTTCAGCCAAGGCCATGACAATGATTATTTGAAGTTGAAAATGGTTTCTCATCGAATGTTGTGGTTGTGATACCTATCGACATAGGCTGAAGAGGCATTGGAGTTTTTGAGAGAAGCGGGATGAATATTTGAGACATCAACGAGACATGTTGAGAGAGAAGATAAACTATGATTGTGGTAAATCCATGAAGACTATGATTGTGGTAAATCGTTGGAAAATATCATTGATAAGGACTATGATTGTGGTAAATCCATGAAGACTAGAAGGCATTGCTTGTTGTATGGAGATCTGATGATAGATTGTTTTGCTATCATTTGCTGTGAAGGAAACATCATGACATCTTGAGATAATGGGCATTGGTTTTTTGTTGGTATGTGATTCACTTGCGGACGGGAGCTGTGAAAGCCTCATGACGAACAAGAATGTGAAGACTGTGTTTGCTATTTGAAGATTACCCTCTAATAGATCAATTCTACGTTGCGTTGAGAAAAATGCGTAGAAAAAGACAAAATGCTTTGTGAGTTCATTGGTTCGTAAAGACGGCTTCACCGAAGACAGTTTCATCGGACTGTGCAAGAGTGGATTGACTATAAGCTTGGTCATTTTTTGGTTTCGAGAGTCCTTGTCATTTTTTACGTCCTTGCCATGTTGACGCGAGCTATTAATAGCATAAGATGAGAAGAGTTGTTTGCTATGAAATACGTCAGGTTTTTCAGACAACCGCATGAGAAGGAGACATCAACACTTGTAACTGACTATTTTAGTGTGGAGAAAATTTTGACTGTGAGCCTACGTTTTGAGATGATTCAGTGAGCCAAAGTAATGTGTTGATGACACCCGACATGTGGAGAAATATTGGATAGACAAAGATCTGATTCGAGGAGAGGAGATTCGCATAAGAAGAACACCTTCCTTGTGGCTGTCAATTTGCTAAAAGTGGAGCCAGAAAATTGAAAAACATTGATTTTTTTTTGGTAAGATGTGAAAATCCATGCTTTGAAAACTATAGTTTCATTGGTAAAACTATTGGTAATAGATTTCTCCACTTCAAGTATATCTACTGTTATCCATCTATTGGTATAAATTACCATTTTGGAGCTTTGTAGTCTCATAAGGTGTATATGCCATAGAAGTTGGTGTAAGATAAGTTGAAATTATTTAACAAATTGTGAGAAGACTGTTGTTTACTACTAGTAAGAATATTATGAGTGGAAATATTATGATAAGGTCACAAGGATGTTACCTTGCTCTTCATTCCCTTCTAGCCAGAGAGACTCCTAAAGCATTTTATGAAAAAGTGTGTATGTATGGTCTTAATACAGTCTTTAGTCAACTTCAAAATTCTGTAATTACGAACCAGAGAATACCTGACACTGATTACGATAGTGATTCTGAAGATAACGACTCTTTTGATAGCGGACCCACTCCAAGTGATAGTGAGGATAAATATTACGAACCTGAGGAGTTTGAATCTAACCAGTTTGTATCTATTGAGTTTGCACCACAGGAACCTGAAATCATTTGTATTAGTGATAGTGATTCTGTTGAGTGAGTGGAGCTAGAACCACATTCACCTAAAATCATAATTGTTAGTGATGACAGTGATTCTATAGCTAACAATTTTGCCAATGAAGAGATAGGTGATCCTATGGAAGTAGAGCAAGATCTCTATGAGAGAATTGACAGAATGAGGTTCGATCTAAATCTGTAATTTTCTTTGTTTGTAAGCATCTTGCCTTGTTTGTGGAGTTGAACGTTCTTGAAGAATAAAAAATTTGTTGTTAAGACCCAGCTATAATTTTGTAGAGCTTATAGATATTCTTTACAAAGAAAGTATTGTGATGGAAAACATGAAGGTGCCAAGTTTCAATGGAGAATATTATGCTTATTGGAGCATAAGGATGAAAACCTTGTTGATGGCCAAAGACCTCTGGAGCATTGTAGAATAAGGATATGAAGAACCCACTTGGAACAAGTTACAAGGGGAGGAGAGAAAAGAGATGAAAGTGAAGAAATATGAAAATTGCTTAGCCCTTATGAATTTGAGGAGAGGAATGGAAAAGAGTGTTTTCCATCTCATAGCCAATTGTAGATCAGCTACAATGGCATAGTAAGTATTGAAGGATTCTTATGGGTTTGATGCGGACATCCATAAAGCCATATGTAACTATCATGAAGATTATTTAAGCAAGGAGGAGCCTTGCTTCCTTGAATAAGTTTCTAAATTAGATCCTTTTGAAGGAGTTTTTGAAGAGTCTTGTAAAGACTCATATGAAGACATGCTTTGTAATTGAGAATTATTTCTTGAAGAGGAAGACATGTATGTAGAAATCTGGTAAGATAAAGAATGCTTCATGGAGGAATCATATGTTGCTGAATTTTGTGATGAAAAGCTCAGAAGATGTGTGTATTCCTCAAGAGGAAGAGGAGTATTTGCTGCTGATAGAAGGCAAATTGATGAACAATATCTTATGGAGGAGATAAATGAAGAGTGTATTATGGAGAATGCACCTAGAATTCTCATGGAGGAGAATGATAATGAACTGGAATGTTGGCATGATGATGGTAGAGCAATGTTCATGGAAGACCATTGACTCACTTATGATGAAGACCATTCACTTGGAATGGATGTATGCTCTCTTGACAAAGCAAATGAAGATCTCCTACAAGAAGAAGATAAAATTATTAGAGTTCCTCTAAAGGGGAGAATAATGTGACAAATGAGATAGAAACATAAAATGAAAATACGATTGCTGATTTTCTTATTGTAATGGCCAAGGGAACATCACTCATGAATGAAGATCACTCACTTGGAGTGACTACATTGTAGAAAGAGAGTTGTCTTGAAAAGGTAACAATGTATGATTGCTTGAATAAATGGTGTTTCAACACACCAACATGGATTGAACAAAGGATGAGAACTCTTAGTGAAGAGTTGATGGTTGATATTGAAGCAAAATGCAAAGAAATAGAACTAATACAAAAAAAAATTATGGGAAGCACCAAATCAAATCATATTGGAGGTAATGTTTTTGTGATTAATGATTTGTTTTTTGTGAACAGGTATTTGAATAATGAAGGAAAATGGCTTCCAAAGGCATTATTTAGAGGATATTGTCTCATGAAGACAAATTTGAAGAAGAGTCTTCTTGGAGTGAAGACTAAGTTTGGGAGCTTGGGTCACTTGGACTCAAATAAAAATAAAAGAGATGTGTTCAAAATTCCTTGGGTGAAGGAATCATGTGTAGCCATTGTAAAGAGTGAACATTTGTGTGACGAGCAACTTTATGTTGCATATGTAATTGGCCATTATATGGCCATATTTGTTGTGTTTTTTGTGTGGAAATATGTGAAATATTTGTATGGTATAATCATATATATGAGATGATTCATTGTAAATACTCATGTGGAGTATTGTTTAGTGTTGAAGATGTAAAAGAAGATCAAAATGTGAGAGAATGGTTTAAATACCATAATGATGTAAGAGAGTGGTTGCTGAAAACCACAAGAGGAGATAATTTTGTTGAAGGGGGAGTTAATAAAAAAAATAAGGCACTCAAGCATTTGCGTTATGGAGGAGCAACATCAAAGATGAAGGAGATCCCACATGAAGAGTGGAAGGAGTGCCACCACAAGTATTTTACAACTTTTGATTTCTTGATTCAAGATTGGAGGAAACATAAGAGAAATGTTTTATTCCAATTTTTTGATTCTTAAAGAACTTTTGCATAAGTATATTTAGCATCAAGGGGGAGAATGTTGGAATATCTAATAGTATACCCATTTATTATGACTAAAATCATCTATAAAATTCAAAATGTATTTATTTTTGGCAAATGAGTTGGTTTGCATGGGCTCACATATATCTGAATATACTAGATCCAGTGGTTGTGAAGCTCTCCATGACTTTCTTGTATGGAATGCATCCCTATGCTGCTTTCCTACAAGGCAACCTTCACATGCTTTATTGGGCTACTCTATGAGAGGCAATCCCCTCACCATATACTTTTTGTAGAACAAATTCAAACCATTGAAGCTTAAATGGCCAGACCTAAGATGCCACAAAAATGTAGCATTATTTACAACTGTACTAAATGAAAGTAGTATTTCACTATTAATTTTTAGAGGAAACATCTTGTTCTTTATCATGGCTACATTTTCTATGAGCTTGTTCTCTTTATATCTAATTATGCAGACTTCATTTTTAAAATACATAATGTACACCATTTGCACAAGCTACCCAACACTCACCAAATTATGTTTTAGCCCTGGAACCTAATACACGTCAAGGATATGTTTTATTTTTCCTTGCCTTATGCATATTATATTTCTTCCTTTTCCCATGATACATATCTTGTTATTTCTCATATTTATTTTAAACTTAATGGTCTCATATAACTATAAGAACATTTCTCTATTTTCATACATGTGGTTACTTAAACCACTATCAAGATACCAAATATTCTTTTGGCTCTCTTCATTAATACTAAAAGTTAACATCATATACCCACAAGCATATTTGTTTTCCACATTCTCATTCTCATTGGTATAGTGAGCTTGTTGCTTATTTTCCTTAGCCATCTTCTTTCTACACTCATAACTATAATGGTCAAAGTTCTTGTAGTAATAACATTGGAATTTGGATTGATCATACCTTTGATTTCATACTCCTTGTTGATTTTTGTTGCTACCTCTTCCTCTTGCTTAATGGAAATTACAACTGATTTCTCATTTGTTGGAGTAGTTTGATATTCCTCCTCTTTCATAGCCTCTACAACATATACCTCTATTGTTTTATCTTCTTCCTCCTTGAGAACTTGAGGCTACTTGTTGGGATTCTTCCATTTTACTATTATCTCTAAATGAGACCCATGTCTTAAACACTTGTTCCAATGAGAACTATGGTGTTCAATTCAACCTTTACTCATGTGTTTACAAATAACCCATAAGCTCATCCACTGAAAGAGTTGTTAAGTCCCTTGATTTCTTAATGACAACGATGACTGTGTCAAACCTAGCTAGTAGGTTTCTTAGTATCTTCTCCACTTTTCTTTGATTCTCAACATGTTCACCATTCATCCTCATCTAATTTATGATACCCATTGTGTAGGTAAAGAAGTTACTCGTAGAATTTGATTCACTCATCTTTAGAATTTCAAACTCCCTTATCAACATATATAACCCTACCAATTCCACTTGGTCCCTTGAAAGGAGTTGGCTAAAATATCCCATGCCTCCATTTATTTGGTTGAGGTTGCAATTCTAGAAAATATGGTCTCCTCAACTTCTTATATAATGTAGAACAAGGTTTTCTAGTCCTTCTTCCAGTTCTTCTTCAATAAATATTTCTCAACTTGAGAAATAGCACTCAATATTACTACATCTGTAGGTTATAGATACCCATTCTCCACCAGACCCATATCTCCGAAGACCTAAATAATATCTTCATTTGGATGCTCTAGTAACCATAATTTGTGTCATTGAATCATAGAATATGAAGTTGTGAAGGATTATTATTGGAAGCCATTGCTATTATGGCTCTTAAACTCCCATTGATGGCTCATGCTTTGATACCAATTTGAAATTAAAATAGGATCATGCGCGTAAGAGCTTGTAACATTTCTTTTTATGCAAAACATGCAAGGATTTAGGATTGCATGGATCCGAGATATGTAAAATTCTAGGCTTGTGCAAAGCCAATATTACATGATATTGGGGCTTGCTCAAAGTC
>JAQPPZ010013380.1:0-67567 GCA_028583015.1 Wollemia nobilis
GCATGAATAACATGTTAGAGGAAAGTTATGGCCTTATGTAAAATATTATTATTGAGAATCTTGAAGATGATTTGAGGAGGAATTTGTTGGAGGTGATATTACAAAGTATTAATGTGGTGGTTTATAAGTCCATTAGTATCACTTTCATAGGCATTCGTGTTTGAGACTCAAAATATGATAGAAAATTGTTTTAATCATACATGACAATACAAGGTGTATGCATAGAGACTAACACAAATCCATAAAAATATGGATAATATTTTGGTTATGAGGTGTTAAATAGGTTTTGTAAGTCTACTAGTTTATTTTTATTTTAAAATATTTGTTACTAACTTTAATATTTTGATGCAAGCTAGATAACTTAGAATTTTGCAATACTACTTTTTTTTGAACAATTATTTTGTAGTTTTTGGGATTAGTGTATCTCAATGTTAGTAGAATCTATTATTTAATGCTAGAAATAAATAATATTACAAATATGGGGAGTGATTTCATGGTGTTTTGATTAGTACCTTATAGTGGTGGTTGACATGTAACCTTTAAAATTTTAATAATGAAAAAAAATTGATCACACTTTCTATTTGATTTAATAGATATATTTAAGATAATTTAAATTCTAATAGATAATCTTATCAATTTTGCATTCAAATCAACTAAAAATACATGAACACATTATTTAATAACAACCTGTTATAGCTAGAAATTTCATGATAAAATACAAGGGATAATTATGAGAATTTTGACCCTAATTAAGAGTGATTTCATTTTGGATCCAATGAATGACATCAATTTTCAACGTAAAAGATAATATTCTTACGTTATGGTGGTTCAAGGGAGACAAAACAAAACTCAAAGGAAAAATCCATTAAGAAGATCTAATGGATTAAAATAACGATAAATACAAATCTTATAGATTTTTATATGCTTGTCCAAAGACTTCACTAAATGTATTAATGGAATGCCAAATCTAGAAGGTTTTATGGATAACATTTAGTTATTTATGGCATATGATTACATGTACATCCATGACATGAATTTACTTAGTAACTTATATAGATTAAACTTCAACACCTTAACAAACATGCCACTTTTTATTTACCTAAAAAAAATAATCTAACAAGTTTATGGATCTCTTCAATGGATAGAGATAAAATATTTTTAAACATTATTTGTATTCCATAGGTGAATTTTCATAGGTTAGAATTTTTTTTATTCATAGGTGATTGTGATTTTGTCTCGTTCCTTGATTTACCCCTTGTGGACGTGTAGCGGTTCTGATTTTTCTCTCAAGAATATTACTAAAGTCATTCTAGAATAATCATCAATAAACAACATGAAATAATTCTCACCTTGTAAAATATTTGTCCTTGTAGAGCCACATAGATTGGTGTGAATTAGCTTTAAAGGCTTGGATTAAGAGGACTCCTTTGATTTGAAACTTGATCGTGTTTTCTTACCATGCTAGCATTATGCACAAATTGTGCTTGGGGGTTTTTCTATATTGATAAAAATATTTGACTACATGTTTGTTGCTTATTTTCACTATGTTTTCGAAGTTTAGGTGGCCCATTATCTTGTGCCATAACCAACTCTCATATTCTTGTGATAAAAAATATTTTTCTCCCTTAATTTTGCTCAACATGTAGAGATTGTTTGTAGTTCTACTGGCATCTACAATAAAATTTCCTGTCTTTGATTTCCTGATATCACATCCATTTGGGTGAATTGTGAGTGTGTGCCCTTGTTCACATAGTTGAATTACACTTAGTAGATTGTGCTTTAATCCTTCAACATGTAACATATTCTCTATCCTTGATCTTTCATTATCCAGACTCAGGGTTCTTTTTCTGACAATTTTTGCAAAAGCATTATCACCAAATTTCACTGTGCCTCCATTTATTTCTTTTAGAGAGTGAAATTTGATTTTGTCACCTATCATATGGTTTGAAAAATCACTATGAATGTACCACTAATTTACTTAAATTTTCACATGAAGAATCATTTGTACCAACATAAATTTCTCCTTTTATTATTCCATTTTATTTCTCCAACCTTTGGAGGACATATTCTTTTGAGAAATTTGACCTTCCTCTTTCTTTTTTAATTTTAGAAGTTTAGAAAACACTATTCTACACCATTTGGATTTATGCCCAAAAATATTACATTTGTAATAAATTATATTGTAATCCATGAGAGGTGCAAATGAATTGAAATTTCTTTTGGTGAAACCATAATCATTCTTAGAACATACCCTAAAATTTACAACTTTATGACCAAATTGATTGCATGAAAAACAATAACCATGGAAGAAATATTGAAACATGTTTGATTACCTTAGAGGATATGGTCACATGGTTCTCTCATTTTTGTTTCTATGATTGACTTCGGTCCATGATGAATCTTTGTTTTCCTCCTTCTTGATGCTTCCACTTCTCAATGCATTAGCATAGGTTTTAGGCTCTTATTTACTTATTTTCTTTGATGCCTATGTTTCTTTTGAGATTGATTCCCCCTTTTATTTCTTTTTTCCTTCAAACCCAAGTCTAGTATTTATAACTGAAGATATATGTGCTTTGATAATGTCACCCATGATTTTTGAGCTTTTCTCAAACCCATGTAGCTTACCATTAGATTCTTCCACTTCCATCCTTAGAGAGACAACTTTATGTTCCAGTTTTCACATTCCAACTCTTTTTCCTTTAACTGCTCAACCATACTTTTTTCAATTCACCTTGCCTCCTCAAATTTAAATTTCAAGTCAATGAGTTCTTATAATAACTTCATATTTTTCTTTTCATCCTCTTGTACTTGAGTCTTCAATCTTGAGTTCTTATTTCTAAGTATTTTCAATTCTTCAAGAGCAACGACAAGTTCTTCTTCCATGTCAACCATGGCTTCTTCTTCATTTTCCAAATATTTCTCTTCTTCTTTGGTTTTTTATAATAGGAGTGTCTTCTTTCTCTTCTATGCTTATTATGGCTTCTTTTTCATTTTTTGAATTTTTCTCCTTTTCTTGGATTTCAAAAATATGAGTATTTTATTCCACCTTCATGGCCATGTGTGTTCTTGTAAGATCTTCCTTCAAGATGTTTAGGCTTTTATGAAGGAACCTACTCTAATACCAATTGAAGAACACAAGCTTATACTAAGGGGGGTGAACAATATAAGATAAAACTTTTCTCTTTTATTTCCAAAGCAATAACTTCAAATAATATAAATGTAATAATGAAACAATGCACAAATCACCATACACATAAGAGACAAATATTTTACATGGAACTACCCTCTCAGGAGAAAAATACAAAAAAATATTGCTTATATATTTCTTCAATCAATTTCATGGGCACCAACCCATATGAGACACCAATACCCTATTCAAGTTTGTGGAAACCAATCCACAGGAGACACCAATCCCCTATACAATTTTGTGGACACCAATCCACAGGAGACACCAATACCCTTGCTTAATTTCATGGGTACCAACCCGCATGAGACACCAATCCCATTGCTCAAATCTACTCTAAAACCTACTCAAATCTACTCTAAAACCTGCTCAAATCTGTTCTAAAACCTACTCATAAAACTTGCTCAAATATGCTCTAAAACCTACTCAAAAAACCTTCTCAAATATGCTCCAAAACCTGCTCACAAAACTTGCTCAAATATGCTCTAAAACCTACTCACATCTTGCACAAAAAAATGATGATCTTCCTCTTGCATGTGCTTTTCTAATCTGGTCAATAATTCCCTTATTTTATTATTGATTCAAATACTAAATCAACCACTTTTAAACCCTTATAAATTCTTTCAAAACATACACAATAATCCTTAAAAATAAATCCTTATATCTCTCTTTTAAAACTTACAATATAAAGTCCTATTTTAACAATATTTCCTGTATATCTCTTTTTATGATTTGTGAAGAATAGAACCTTATAATAACAACTTCTCACTTTGCAAAAATGAAATCACAACATTACACCTTATATCTTCCATTTTATAATTTTCAAAAATCAAATCATAGAATTACACCTTATATTTCCCCTTTTATAATTTGCAAAAATCAAATCACAATACTATGCCTTATATCTCCCATTTTATCATTTGCAAAAATAAAATCCCAATACTATGCCTTATATCTTCCCTTTTATCAAATTTAATAAAATAAAATTTATAAATACCTTGCACAACCACGGATGGTATTTGATCCCTTGACCTCTAGAAGCGCAACACCCTAACTCGGGCTAGTGACCAGCTACACTAACGCACCACATGAAACCAAAAGGTTCAAAACAATATTTAATTCCTTCGATGATTTGTTTTCAATTCTTTAGAAAAATGACATTGAAGAGATTCGACCCCTTAACCTCCTGCACATCAACGCTCCATGCAAGCTAGGAAACAAACTAGGCTACCCCAGCGGATGGAACCAAAGGCACAAAAACAATATTTAAATCCTTTGTAGCTTTGTCTTCAACACTTCAGTAAAAAAGCATCAAAAATATATTATCCCTTAACATCTTGTAATATAGTGCCCTAGTCTGAGCTAGGTTACTAACTGTTCTAACCACTCGGTTGAGATAGAAGTGGCATGATCCAATGTTTAAGTTTTTCTTTTCACTGTGATGCTGCCAAAACCTGCGCTCCTCTCCTCCCTCCTTCTTGTTGTCATTCTTCATTCATTCGATCTTCTTCGAATTGTTTGGATATTTTTCAAAGTGAACTAAGGAGCTCATATTTACATGCTTCTTCATGTGTGCCCAACGAAGTCGGTCCAAAATTTTTGAATATTTGAATTTTCAACCTTTTGCATGGTAGGCCCATAATATTTAATTCCCTTTTGCATGGTGCTCTTAAGGAGGTCACCCATAATTTGAATTTTAAAACATTTAAATATTTAAACTTTTACACTATATTTAAATCCTTTGATTTAAATATAAACCTCTTTCTTTAATATTTAAATATTTATTTAAATATTAAAGCATATAAGATCATTTTTTCTTTGACAACATTAAATCATATTTAAATATATCTCGCCTTGCTCTTCAATGATAACTCATCATTTCAACCTTGAAGATATTTTTGTCTTTGACATCAACATTTCATCCTTGAAGATATTTTTAACTTTAACATCAATGATAAGTCAATATTTTCAATAAGAGACATATAATAGATGGGAATGCTTTGGAGGGCAGCTTGAATCAATTGCAATTTACTTGCTTGGCTTAAAATATTACCTTTCCACCTAGTTAACTTAAATTGAATCATATCTAACATTGGAGACCACAATCTCTCCTTCATCCTCCTAGTAAACAATGACATACCTAGATATAAATAAATAAGGTTAGTAATGCCACAACCAAAAATACCTACAATTCTATGTTGAAGTTGACCCCCAATATTCACAATTTTTTTGACTTTTATGGAAGTTAATTTGTTGGTTGGAGGCTTTCTCATACAACTACAAAATATTTAGGAATTCCTTAGCATCTCTCACAATAGCCTCCTTGAGAAGTATAGTGTAATCTACAAACTATTGACAAGAAACTACCTCTACAATACCAGTAAACCTAATACCCTTAATATTAGAGGACAAGGTAGCAAGCAAGAATTGATCTTCCTAAATATTTAGCCATTAAAATGAAAAGATATATAGACAAGGGATCACTTTGCCTAATACCTCTTTGACCCCCAAAAAACCACTCAAAATCCTATTAATGATGATAGAAAATTTTGTAGAGGAAATACAAACTCTAATCCACTTCCTCCATAGATCCCCAAAGCCAAATTTATGCAACACCTTGTTAAGGAACTCCCAAGAGACCCTATCATAAACCTTCTGCATATCATGTTTAAGAATCATTTCAGCCAACCTGCTTTTGGACATAAAATGTAAAGTCTCCTAAATTGTAATGATCCCATCCACGATCTGCCTATCATGAACAAAAGAACCTTGAAGAGGAGAAATCAATATGGGGAGAAGCCTTTTCAACCTATTAGCAAGTGTCTTAGTAAGCAACTTATATAGGGTTTTATATAACTTGATAGGTCTAAAATCCCTCAGAGAAGAGGCACCATGTTTTTTTGAAACCAAAAAAATAAAGTTAGTATTTCATGCCTACAACAAAGAGGAAGAAGATTGGAATTCCCTTAAGGCTTCCAAAAAATTTGAACCAAGAAGGTACCAAAACCTCTAAAAACTAGTAGGGAACCCATCCGAACTAGATGCTTTGTCCTTATTCATACTAAATAGATTGGTATTTATCTCATCATTAGAAAAGGGGGTATTCAAAGCATTATTTATATCATCTTTCACCACCTAGAGAATGTTCCTGATAAGTTGCTTGGAAGCATTCCCATATTCCTCCCTATATCTAGAAAACAAATCCTAAAAGAAGGATACCATAGTAGTAGTAATTTCTTCCTTATCTTAAGGCGTTCACCAGAGTCTAATGTAATTTGTCTTATTTTGTTATCACTTGTATGTTTAAAGGTTGAAAGGTGGAAAAACATGGTATTACTACCCCCATCCTTAGAGTAGGTAAACATTTTTACCACCAAAAAGAATCCTTGCTGGCAAGAATATTATTGAATTTTGTAAGAGTAATTTGCTCTTTGCTGGCTAGCTCATCTGACCAACCTTCACTTTAGCCTTTTTCCTCAATTTTCTACAATTCTTGAAGAGATATTTTGCTTCCTATGGAAGATATTCCCAAAAACCTCTTAGTTCCACCTCTTAAAGTTAACTTTTATGATTTTAGCTTCTTTACCACTTGGAACATCTTATTTCCATAGACATCCATATTCCATCAAGCCTAAATTGAGCCTTCAAGATCTGGATGAGAAATCCACATTATATTAAACATAAAAGGATAATATTTCAAACATTTCTCCTCCTTGAATTCTAATAGTAATGGGTTGTGATTAGAAGTAATTCTTGATAAAGTCATCAAATAGAAATCCTAAATCATGGTAAGCAAACTCACCAAAGCAAGGGTCCTATCAATCCTAGATTAAATCAGATCCCGTCTCATTCTTCTATTGGACCAAGTAAATTTATAACCTTGCAAATCAATATCTACTAGTCCCATGGAGGTTAAGAACTTACCAAACTCCTCCATACTATCTAGAAAATAGCTAAGCCTCCAAGTTTTTCACTAGAGAGTAGAATGGAATTAAAATCACTAGAAAGCAACCATGGAAAGTCAAACGAAGAATCAAGGGCTCTTAAGTCAACCCCAAGTTTCCTTCTATCCATAACAACATTAGGAGCATACAAATTGGTAGAAATCAAAGAAAATTTTGTTTTTATAGCAAAATAAAAAGTAAGAGAATCTATCAACCTGATGAATGAGATTGCCCTCCATAGAATCAAGATTCCAAAGCTTCCACAACCCTCTAGAAGAACCATGAGCAACCCTACTCACACCTTCACACCCCTTCCAAACAAACCTTCGTAATCTATCAAAATTTTCATCATCCATCTTGGTTTCTTGTAAGAAAAGAATATTAGGCTTGAAATAAAAAAAATTAGCACTCTTTGTTTAGTCAGGGTATGCAGACCCAAAATATTCCACGAAATATTCTTCATTACTTCAAGGATTGCAGAGCCTTCCCTATGCTCAATGGTAATGTAGGTTGTGAGCCATTATCGACACCTTGAGTTGTTTTCTTTAAGAACACCTCATATTTTTTATCTTTTTGATCCCTTCCCACTACTTATATTCATTGTTTTTTGAGTTTTTCTAATAAATCGTATAAAACCAATAGTTTTATTTTTAATATACATATATTATTAATACAAATAAAATTGATTTTACTCTCACATAATCACTTTCAAATTTAAATAGAATAAAATACTATACACATGAGCCTCAAATGACTAGCATTGTACTTATATCCCTAGGATAAGGCCCTATCGTTGGACTAGATTCTTTTGCATAGTAAGCCCTAATACATTTTACTGTCTTAAAGCCCAAGCGATCATAATCAAACGGGTTACCATAATAGAAAATTCGGGGTGCAAGTCCATTTAGGATGGGGTAATATAATTGCTTACATGTCTCTAAGAAGAGATCCAACCATATATATACATACATACATAAACTTCGGGATGCAAGTTCGTGAGGACGGGGTAACATAATTGCTTACATGTCTCTAAGAAGAGATCCAACAATATATATATATATATATATATATATATATATATATATATATATATATATATATATATATGTGTGTGTGTGTGTGTGTGTGTGTGTGTCAACAATCACTATTTTTAGTAATTGGATAGCACAAGGTTCAAACCACACAGATATCGTAAGGTTCAAACCATATGGACTGCACCAACAAACCCACCGTGAGTTGGGGACTGTCGATCGCTTAAGGTTCATACCGTATCAAGCTGACATGCACTCAGAGGGTTCAAATCAAACTACTAGATTTGCAAAGGGGAGGCTTCCCCCCAACTCCAAGGTTTGAACGTAGGTCGCTTCTTGGTAAGTGCTCAACCACACTTGCACTTATCAATCTACTTAGCCCTTAAGGATCCAACAAACTTAAACACAATTATATTTAACTTTAAAATATTCCAACCAACCAATGTGCTACATATAAGTACATTTAAAATAAATAGATATGGAATTAGATAAGAGTGTCTCATGTTCTAAATTTTATATATCCAAATTTAAAATTTAATAATAATAATTTTATATTAATTTTTATATGTTTATATTTATATATAAAAAAATATTAATTTTATATTGATTTATATATGTTTATATTTATTTTTAATATTTTATTTAATGTAATCTTTAAACTTTATGATTTTAAATTTTAAATATATATAATTTTAAAAATAATAATAAATATTATGAAATTATATGTTTTATTATATATTTTTAATATATAGGTGAATTGGTAACATCATTTATTGTTGCTACTTGCTATTATAAATTTTAACCTCAGTTGGATTAGCCAAAATCAATAAGACCCTATCTAAACAATTGAAAGCTATCATCTAATTATTAAGTATTATAACTACTTTTAATCTTTAATTTTTTAAAAACAAATAAATATATTAATCTGTATATTTTTATTTATATGTAAAATAGGGACCTTATGTATATAAGAACTATAACTAACTACTCTTTTACACCAAATATGGGAACCTTATATATACAGAACATGACTATGAGGACCCCTCACTTCGTAGCAAGATAACAATGCGAATCTGTATCCGAGGAAAAAAAAACGTGAGTCTGTATACTTTTTAATATGGTTAGTTTTTTTATATGTAATTATTGGAAACTAAGATCACTAGGGACAAGCGATACCTTGTTCTTGGTTTTTGATCTCTGTGGAATTAAACAGTTATTTATATAATAAAGAGACTTAAGATTATATAAAATATTTTTTATTTTTTAACCTCTTTACAATAAATAGATAATAAAATAACATAGGAAATACTACTCTTAATTTTTAACCTATTCTTAATTCTTAGCCTCTTTACACCTAAATATCGGACCTTTAACCTTTTCAAAGCTAAACCACCTCCGCTGACTACTCCACCAGGAATTCACAGAAATATAAACTAAACGACTAGGGTAGTCTGTACGTATACACAATGGCTAATTTCAACGTTCATCAAGAGCTCGTGATATACACAATGGCTATTTACGAGAGTAACCTCTGTAACTGCTCACAAACTGCGCGAATACCAAAGATTATCTGGCAGGATTACGATCCATACAGGTATTGCTAGACGCATGAATCACAACAATGCTCGGGACATGCCATTTCTTAAATTCTGTTTAGAGCAATTCCTATATTAATGTCATAGATAAGTTGTTCAAGCCACAACTTTTTTAAAATGGCTAAAGCCTGTTTTCTATTATGTGCAGCACTGCTTTTTGTGTGTGAGGCAACGGCCTTGCGTCCACTTCAAACAGGTCGCCATTATAGAAGAATGACTTTTTTTGGTGTTTTTTCTATTTTCTTTTCTGTCCTGTTACTTCGCAACAACCTTCTGTATCCGCCCTCTTTCCAATGTTCGCCTTTTTTTAATATTATTCAAAATAAAATTATGGTTTTGATGGAATGTACATTGTGTGGCCATGGCCTAGCTTAATTGGGGTTATTTATTATAGGATTTGGCGTGCGCGGGGCATGTGGATGAGTGTTTAAACTGGCGTACTCTTGATGCGCACACGGATTACATCTACACACAACATCATGGCAAAGATGCGCACACAGATTACATCTACACACAAGATCACAACAGCCCATAGAAATTTCTTCTGAATTTCACTTTGCATGATCAGTACAGAGCATTATTTAGTGTTTTGGAATAATTCCTGGAGGAACGCATCTGTGTGTCAATGTTTTGAATAAAAATCACTATGCTGATTTTTCCCATATTTCAGATTTCAAATGCATATTCGCTGTAGCTATGGATATTATATATAGTTGTCTATTATTTAAGCATTTGTAATAATTTATTAACGCTAAGGAGTGTGCCAGGAGAGTACTACATGTCAATAGTGTCAGTGCCATGCAAATTACAGAGTCACATAAGTAATAAAATCATTTACAACTTATGCTCATAAACAATTTTAAAGTTCTGAAATCTTTCATATAATTTCTTTTAACAGATAGGATATAAAACGTTATATTTTATGATGGACATGTCCTGGAAGTGCTTATTATTTTCTTGGGAAAGCGATATTTAAATGGTTTAAAATGGATTATATGAGATTGAAAAGGTTGATTTTTATTATATTAATTATTATGTTGATCAAAAGATGGATTAATTGGTAGTAGTTTGTTGATGGGTTGCATTGGTTTTATTTGGTGGATGATGTGGTTTTATTGAATTCCTCGTACCCTTGAGGTCAAGGTTTACAAATGTTTCCTACAAAATAGGAATATATAATGTAATTATTATGTGTTACTAAATGTTGTATTTACTATTTAACTGATCTAACCATGGAAACATTCAAACTCTCAGTAAAGGTTTAATGTAATTAATATAATTACATTATTATATTAATTATTATGTTGATCAAAAGATGGATTAATTGGTAGTAGTTTGTTCATGGGTTGCATTGGTTTTGTTTGGTGGATGATGTGGTTTTATTGAATTCCTCGTACAGTTGAGGTCAAGGTTTACAAATGTTTCCTACAAAATAGGAATATATAATGTAATTATTATGTGTTGCTAAATGTTGTATTTACTATTTAACTGATCTAACCATGGAAACATTCAAACTTTCAGTAGAGGTTTAAGGTTTAAATCCTCAATTGTATAACGTGTTTCCATAACCAGAGTGTCAGTGAAGACCTTCAAGCTCTAAATAAGAGTCCAACCTTCAAATCTTACTATGAAAAGAACATCCTTGAGTGTAAGGTTGTATAGTATCATTAAACCTTAAACCTCAATTGTATAATGTGTTTCCATAACCAGAGTGTCAGTGAAGACCTTCAAGATCTAAATAAGAGTCCAACCTTCAAATATTACTATGAAAAGAACATCCTTGAGTGCAAGGTTGTACAGTATCATTAGATAACCATATCCTCTTATTTTCTAGGAGACATTAAAAACTACTTTATTTTTATCTTTATTATTATTTATTTAAAAAAAATTAATAACATAAGTTAATTTTTTAAAATTATCTTTTTAATATTGAAAAATAAAATATGAAATAATTATTACTATTTATTTTAGTAATTATAAATAACATGCTTTTATTATAATTTAATATATTTTTTTTATATTGTAATTGTTAGTAGTTAAACTTTTTAAATTGTACATAACAAGTTTTTATTAGACTTTTATTTTGTTTTGAAGAGAGGGAGGTTGAGGATTCTTGTCACCTTAATTAAGGAATTGTAGAGGGAATTAGATGATGATTCCAATTTATGTGAGCAGAGATCTAAATATAATGTACTTTTTTGCTAAGATGGATCAATGGTACAATGAAATGATTATTGAGGATGAGAGGATTAGGCATCTTGATGAGCAAATCCAATGTTTAGATAATTTGGATAGTCATTGTAGAAATATGGTTTAGGAGATTTAGCTCCAATGCATATCTTCTTTTACTATTGCAAACTTATAAATGATATTTTTTTAATAAAAGTTCTTCAATTTCTTTCTAAAAAAAACTAGTAGTTAGATTTTTTTAATTTATATTTTTTCAAGAAGAGATTAATGTTTTAAATTAAGTTAAATTTGATATTTAGTACACTTTGGATAGTGGGTTTATTGTGATGTTTTGTTAAGAATTTTTTTATTTTGTGGTTCTTTACCTTGATCTAAAACTAACCAATAGTCGAGTATTTATACATTTTTCAGGCCATCCACTTGATAATGATTTGAGTGCTTCTTTTATTTAATAATATTATTTTGATGTGTATAAACATTTTTTTTTTTAATTTACATGGTGGAATCGATAACCACCACAAATCTCGATAACTTTTCAGGTTTTTATGGATGATATAGTTCCCCATGCAGTCCACTTGTATAACCACCATGCCACAATAATTTTAAAACTTTTATGATTTTTAGAGATTATTGTTAAATTCAATAAAATTCCTCTTTAAAAAAATAAATAATGTAACTTATCATTGAATTTGACATAAATATATTAAGGTTCTTTTAATATTCATCTCAAAACAGATTATATTTGGAGTGTATACAATTATTACTCTAATTTTCATATCTATCTTTTTCTTAACAAAAGACTAGTAAAATAATTACTCTTTGTTTTTATCCATTGTGTATTCCATTTGTCATTATCTCATACTATTACTATGTCTTCATATTCCCATAGCAAAAATTTCTAGAGATATTTGATTTAAATTGTATGGTCTAACTAACAAAGGGATGACCCAAGAGAAAAGTATCATCATTAATTAGGAATTATATTTGAAGGGAACACTCAGTGTAACTTGAATGTCTTTGATTTTTCCTTGCACTTTTTACTTTGAAAAATCTCCTTCTATTTTCTTCAACAAGAATAATTAAGGGATAAGAACATATAAGGTCATCATTGGATGATTCAAAGTGTCTAACATGGGATTCATTGGTCCAAATATAATATTTTGGGTGTTGTAATAATATATAACCAAAAAATACTGATCACTTAATTTTCTAAGAATATCATATAACAAAATATAGCAATGCCTATTGTATGCTTTGTTTATATCTAATTTTAAAAACTTATAAATGTAACTTAAATACCTTTGATTTTTTCTTACACTTTTTTCTTTGAGAGATATCTTTCTATTTTCTTCAATAAGAATAATGAAGAAATAAGGACATATAAGGTAACCATAGGGATCAAATGGCTAGCTCAACTGGTTAGATTCCTCAACATTAAAGGAAGGATCCCAAGTTTGAATATTGTCAAGTGATACATGGATAGTATTCAAGTTGTCATAAAATCACTATGTGGTCAAGATGTAATGTTGGCAAGGCTCGTTTTAATCTCATTTGACCAATTGAAAAAAGTAACCATAGGAAAATCTATAGGATGATTTAGAGTGTCCAACATGGGATTCATTCATCGAAATATAATATTTTGAAGTGTTATAACAATATCTAATCCATTCACAACAATATTGATCACTTAATTTTCCAAGAATATTACATAGAAAAATACAACAAGCTCTATTTTATGCTTTGTTTATTTCTAATTTTATATGCATATTATTTTTTTATGAAACAAAAATTACTATAGCAATTTATATAATGATTATGCTATCAAGCGCTTGCTTCCAAAAAAAAGGATAATCTTGTTCATCAAGATAACATAATCTAAAATGTTTTTCAATATATTTTCCATAAATTTTAGGATTATGTTATAAGACATGTTGTAAATGCTTATTTTCTAAAAATCATGAAAAACAAAAATTCTCACCTTTCTTATGAAACAATGCAGTAAAAGTGGAATTGGTCTCACCTATTATAAAAATAAATAAATTCTAGCCTTTTTAACCATTATAAGCATATTGCTCTTCATCAAACCCCAAAATGTTTGAATGAAAAATTATTGAAAATCTATTGAGCTAGGTGCCTTATTAGGCTAAAATAGAAACTACTTCCTATAACTCCTCCACAAAGGTCTTTCTTGTCAATATCCATTCTATCTTTCTATGATATAGTTTGAAGAAATATTTTACAAGATCTTACTTTGATCCATCTTGCCTTGCTAAAAATTAAATAGCATAATTTTGAAATAATTGATTGTGTCATTCCTATCCTCTTCTTCGTACTCAATACTTTCTTCTAGTGTAATTGAAAAATAAGTCTCTTTTAGTTGTAACATAAAAAAATTGGATTTTCTATTCCATTTCTTAATCCATTTGTCCTTGGATGTTTTGGCTTGATATGAATCTTCCTTTCATAATATACTATGTTAATAAGACATATTTAGTTTTTATGCACTCATGTATCCTTATTTGTTTTATTACTTTCTACTATTTAATCCCCTCTAAAGTGTTTTAAATATGTTATCAAAAGATTTAACATTCTAAATATTTTTTGTCCTTTTATACATGTTATATTTTGAATAAATCTATAAAAACATGATACCTTATTTCATCCCACCACTACAAAACAATTAGAAGACATCAAGGTCTTAGATGTTAGTCTCACAATGACACTAAGAGGGGGGGGTGAATCAGTGTAGCTCTTTAAAACTTAAATCTTCAACTCTTAAATCCGAAACAATGAAAACTTGAAACCAAATAAAGCAAGTATAACAAGAGAACATCACACAACACAAGATGTATCAAGGTTCACCGATTTGGCTACATCCTCAAAATTACTGTTTGGAGTCCCATCCAAATCCATTCTTTGCAAAGTACCAACTTTACAATCAATTTACCAGCACCCACTGGAAGGAGCACCAACCCCTAATTTATCTGCACCAACAGAAAGGAGCACCAACCCCTAATTTATCTATACCAATAGAAAGAAACACCCACCTCTTATGGCCTATTTGAATGGCGTATTTAAAACCTCTAAAAAAAAAATTGTTTCTCCTTCCATGACTGTTCGTTTTCTCCTTCCATGACTGTTCATTTTCTCCTTCCATGACTGTTCATTTTCTCCTTCCATGACTGTTCATTTTCTCCTTCCCTTGTGCATGCATGTGTTTTGGTTTTCGAAAAGGCTTTTCATTTCTATTTGGTGGCCCTTCGTTTCCTTTTATCCACATGAGCATGCGTCCGCTTCTTTCCATGTGTAACGACCATCTTAGATGATTTCAAATCATTAAAGATTCTTTATGTAATGTTTTGTCTTATTCATTGAATTTTGTCCTTATGTGACAAATTGCCTTATTCAATCTTCGATTTATTCCTTATAGGTCCACGTCACTATGCAGTCTTCAGTTTCACTATCCTGGTGTTCATCACTAATATCAGATGCACTATCAACTACTCTGTTCCTTTGGCAAAAATGCAACATGTCACGATATCGCAACACTTTTGTTTCTCTGCCTGCCTACCCTTTTTGAGTTGCGAAAATGCTACATGTCACGATATCACAACACTTTTGTTTCTCTGCCTACCTTCCTTTTTTGAGTCGCAAAAATGCTACATGTCGCAATATCGCGACACTTTTTCCTTCTTGCTCTTTCTCTTTGCTTTGGACCGTGAAAATGCAACATGTCGTGATATCGCAACACTTTTTTCTCCTTGCTCTTTCTATTTTCTTTGGACCACGAAAATGCAACATGTCGTGATATCGCAACACTTTTTCTTTCTTGTTCTTTCTCTTTGCTTTGGATCGTGAAAATGCAACATGTCGCGATATCACGACACTTTTTTCTCTCTTGTTCTTTCTCTTCTCTTTTGGCCGCGAAAATGCAACATGTCGCGATATCACGACACTTTTTTTTTCTTGTTCTTTCTCTTATATTTTGGCCGCAAAAATGCAACATGTCACGATATCACGAAACTTTTTATTTCTTGTTCTTTCTCTTCTCTTTTGGCTGCGAAAATGCAACATGTCACGACACTTTTTCTTTCTTGTTCTTTCTCTTCTCTTTTGGCCATGAAAATGCAACATGTCACGATATCGCAACACTTTTTTCTCCTTGCTTTTCCTCTTTGCTTTGGACCACGAAGATGCAACATGTCGCAATATCGTGACACTTTTTTTCTCCTTGCGGTGTTTTGCTTTTTCTTTGATCTTTAGCATATGGGCCACTTTGGTCTTCTTGGAAAATATGCAAAAATGTGGGTCCCCAATTTTGGGATATGTTGTGGAGCAGGCACAACATGATATTTTTTTCAATTTTGCACAAACAACCTGTAACAACTTCACCCAAACATCAAAAACATCCTCATAAGCATTTAACATCACTATACATACTTTGAATAACCTTTGAACTCATGTCCACTACATCAACCGATCTATCTAACTGTGTTGACAACAATGACAATATTATCGCTACACCTTGCTCAACAATCTCCCCCTTTGGAATTGTTGGCAACACACATGTAATTTCCTGTAACTCTTCTCCCCCTTTGACAACAATACCAAAGAGTTGCTGCAAACTCCCCTTGATTCCATGCACAAAATTCTCAAGAAAAAATTATTACACTGAGCAAAAATCACAAACATAAGCAAAAAGATAAACAAATACACAAATACTCCCCCTAAGAATGTGGTCCCGATAGCTAGTCAATTCTTGGGAAGTGTGACCACTCCCAATTTATTGTGAAGGTACTCAAAAACTTCCTTGGGCAATGGTTTTGTGAAGATATCCGCTACTTGCTCTGTTGTTGGAATAAAATCCAACTTAACCTCACCTTCCGCAACTTTCTCCTTCAAAAAGTGATACCGAATAGCAATATGTTTTGTGCAAGAATTCATAATAAAATTCTTTGAGATGTTAATGGCACTGGTGTTATCACACTAAACTGAGATTGTCTTACTAAAGTTAATACCAAGATCTTGCAGGGTTTGTTTCATCCATAATACCTGTGTACAACATGTTGTCACTACAATATATTTTGCCTCTGTTGTGGATAAGGAGACTGAATCTTGTTTCTTACTATGCCACGCGACCAACCTGTCTCTAAGATAGAATGCACCTCCACTGGTACTATTTCTATGATCTAAACATCCTACCCAATTTGCATCTGAATACGTAATAAGGGTGAATTCCTTACCTTTCAGATACCATAACCCATACTCCATGGTACCCTTGAGGTACCAAAGAATCCTCTTCACTGCTATCACATGAGTCTCCTTGGGACTAGCCTGAAATCATGCTACCATACTTCACTGATGTCAAGTACAGTACGCTCCCAATCATAGATCTGTACATGGTTTGATCAACATGTGGAGATTTGTCATCCTTGCTCAACTTGCAACCTGTTGTCATGGGAGTGCTAACTCGCTTACAATCCTCCATTGTGAACTTTTTTAGCATCTCTTTCACATATTTAATTTGAGAAATAAATATGCCCTTCTCATTTTGATTAACTTGCAACCTGAGGAAATACGAAAGTTCACCAATCATTGACATTTCAAATTCTTTATGCATCTTATTTGCTAAATATTTACACGACTCATCTTTGTTGCTGCCAAATATGATATCATCTACGTATACAACAAGAACAATAAGATGGTCATTTTCTATTTTGACATACAAATTACTATCCACCATACCTTTCTTGAACCCTTGTTGAGTAAGATAGTTGTCTAGCCTTGCATACCATGCTCGAGGTGCCTATTTTAAGCCATATAATGATTTCTTCAACATGCAAACCAAGTTGAGATCATCACTAATTTGGAAACCATCTGGCTTCTCAATATAAACCTCTTCTTCAAGTTTCCCATTCAAAAATGTTGATTTCATATCCATTTGATAAACATTGAAATTATTGTAAACTACTAAAGCCAGAAATATTCTAATTGCCTCTAGTCTAGCCAAAGGTGTAAAGGTTTCCTCAAAGTCAATACCTTCAACTTGTGCATAGCCTTTACATACCAATCTTGCTTTATTCCTGACTACCTGTCCGTATTCATTCAATTTTTTTCAAAAGACCCATTTAGTATCGATTATATTTTTATTTGTAGGTCTTGGTACTAACTCCCAAGTTTTGTTTTTCTTGATCTAATCTAATTATTCACTTATTTTCTTCATCCAAATTTCATCTTTGCTTGCATTAGCAGCATTTTTGGGCTCAATGTTGGATAATAGAGAGTAGTTACTTACTCCTCTTCTTATTGTCTAAACACCAACTGTGGGGTCTCCAATTATTTGCTCTCTAGGATGATCTTTCTGCCAGTTACCTGTTTTAAATTTTTTATTTTCTTCCACTTTTGAATCACTTTTTGAATCATCTGAGTCAATTTTTTGTTTCTTTTTCATTTTCTTTTCCTCATCCCCTTCAATAACCTCTTCATAAATTGGGTAGTTCTCTTCATAGCTAATTACTCGTTCCCTAACTTCATCAACTTTAACATCGACACTATCCACAATTTTCCTTAGCCTCTTGTTGTAGCATTTGTAAGCTTTGGTTTTTGACGAATAGCCAAGAAAAATACCTTCATCCGCTCTATTTTCAAACTTAACAAGGTTTTCTTTAGTTCTTTTGATGTAACACTTGCTGCCAAAAACTTTAAAGTATCTTACTGTTGTCTTTTTACCAAACCACAACTCATAAGGAGTTTTGCTTTCATGCATCCTCAACATGCACCTATTTTGGATGTATACTGCAGTATGGACTGCCTCTTTCCAAAATTTGTCTGCTACTTTGCTCTCAATCAACATAGTTCGTACCATTTCCTGCACTATCCTATTCTTTCTTTCTACCACACCATTTTGCTGAGGTGTCCTGGCTACTGAAAATTGTCTCCTAATACCATATTTTTCATAGTACTCTGTAAAATCCTCTGAAATGAACTCTCCTCCTCTATCTGATCTTAAACATTTAATCTTTTTTCCTTTTTGATTCTCAACTTGGTTTTTGAAAACCTTGAACATCTCAAAAGATTCTGATTTATGCTTCAAAAATAGTACCCATGTCATCCTGGAATAGTCATCTATACACAACATAAAATATTTATCACCATTTATGCTTTGCGTTCTCATGGGTCCACATAAATTAGTATGTATTAGTTCTAAAGGTTTGCTTGTGTAGTACTCTTTTGTTTTAAATGAGACTCTAGTTTGCTTCCCCTTTTGACATGAAGTAGAAATGCTATTTTATGGTTTTCCAATGGTGGGAATATCTCTCACTACTTTTTTTGAGTTGAATTTTACTAGATTGTCAAAACTGATATGACCGAGCCTTTTGTGCCACAACCAATTTTCTTCTTCCTATACAATCAAGCAAGCTCCTTCTGAAGTCTCTGAGAGAGTGTAGAGGTTGCCAGATGTTCTCAATCCAGTTGCTATCAACTTTCCACTGTTTGCTTTTCTGACTTCACAACCCTACTTCTTAAAAATCACTTCTTGACCTCTATCACAAATCGACTTACGCTCAACAAGTTATGCTTCGGACCAACCACAAACAAGACTTCTTTTGACTTGATTTTTCTATCACTGATCTTAACTGAACCTTTGCCAACTATCTTAGCTCCATCATTATTTCAAAATTTTACTGAACCACCTTCATATTGCTGTAACTTCTAAAAAAAAATTTGTCACATGTCATACGACTAGAGCATCCACTATCAAGTATCCATGGTGCAAATTTATTTTGTGCTTTAAATGATGTTTGTACGATCAGAGATTCATTTTCTTCCTTATATTGCTCTTTTTCTTTCCACTCTGGTTTGATTACAGTTTTGGGTTCTTGTTTTGACTTTTCTTTTTTAGTAGCTTGTGCATGGTTTTCAAGAAATTTTCTATTTTGTCTCATTCCATTTGGTTGAAATTTTCTTCCCTGAAATTGATTTGATGCAAATGTACTTTGATAATTTCTTGCAATGTGCCCTAAATTATGACAGTTATAACATTCTACTGCATAATCCATCAAAGGTGAAAAAATATTTCTACTGGTAAAATTCCTTGGTCCTACATTATACTTACAATCTGAAATCTTATGTCCATAACCATTGCATTTAAAATAGTAACCAAAAAAGAGATGATTGAACCTGGGTGATGGTGTTTGCCATGTTGTCGTAGGAGCCATAAATCTTCTTCTTCTTTGGTGTGTGACATTGGTGAATCCATCATTGTCAATTCTCCTTTTGTGCCTTGCATTATTGCTTTCTTTTGCATGAGTCAATTTTTCTTGATCAACCTGTTTCTTATCTTCATTCTTTATGGATTCTTCATTTATGGCATTTGATCCTTTTGATGATTCTCCTTCGTCAAAGCCAAAATCAAATTTGATGCTTGTAGTCTTTTGATTATTTATGATCTTATCCAACTTCATAGAAATTTCTTCACGTTTGTGATAACAACTAATTTTACGATTCATCTCTTCTATCTGCATCCTTAAACCAATAGTCTCTTCTTCTAGCTTGCTACAATAATCTATTTTCATGGTTATTTGCACTTTGAGATCTTCAAATATTTTCTTGGATTCTTCTATCTGTACTTTCAAACTGGTTATGATTTCATTTGCATCCTCAAGCTTTCTTGAAATTTTCTTATTCTTTTTTCTTTCTATCTTCAATTCATCGAGAGCTGCAATTAGTTCCTCTTCCAAATTTACTTCTGCATCAATTTCCTCTTTATCACATTCCTGTTATTTTTCTATTTTTTCTTCTTTGAGTGCCATGAAAAGAGCTTCACTTATTTCCTTTCAGAATCCTCATTGCAGCTGTCTTCTAATGAGCTGACATTCTTGGAGATGAAACTTTTCTTCTTGAAGTTGCCTTTTCAGAAATTTGTTTTTTTCTTCCAGTAACTTATTTCTTGGTGCGATCCTTCATCACTTTTGTTCTTCTCAATAAGTGGACATTTAGATGCAAAATTCCCAATGCCTCCACAATTGAAACATTTAAACGGTAACTTTCCTCTGTATTTTCCTTTTTCCATTTTTAGTTTTTGAAAAAATTTTACTTCCATTTCATCTGATGTCTCTTCTTCCTCGGATTCTTGTTTTGCTTTCATATTTTTATGGGCTTTAAAAGTAACTTCTTTGTCTATGGGTTTGGATTTTCCTATTCTCATCTCATATGCAGTCAAAGAACCATGCATCTCATCCATACTAAAAGAATTTAGATCTTTAGCTTCTTCTATAGCTAAAATGTTAGAATCAAATATTTGGAGAAGAGATCTTAATGCCTTTTTTATGATGACAAAATCTTTGATTTCCTCGCTGAGTCCTCTAATCACATTAATGACTTCATTAACTCTTAGCATATATGCCTCTATGTTATCATCGTCATTCATATTTAATACTTTGAACTGAGCTCGATGTGTTTGTAACTTGGCCTCCTTGATCTTAATGTCTCCTTCATGAGTGCTCATCAGTTTGTCCCATATTTATTTTACCATTTTACAACTCATAATCTTTACCAGTTCACTGTCCACTAATCCGCACATGATAGCATTCTTTGCTTTTGAGTCATTCTCAAACAGTTTCTTATCGGCAACATCAGTTGGAGAAGTTGTGGGTATTGTGTATCCACTATCTATTGAATCCCAAATGTCGTATCCCAAAGCACAAAGATATGTCTGCATCCTGAGTCTCCAAAATGAGTAATTAGTTTCGTCAAATAATGGTGCTTTGTTTTATGAGAAGCCTTCACCACCTGCCATTGTGTCACTTCCAAGATCACCCTAGCCGATTAAGCTTGTTTAGGAACCTCGCTCTGATACCAATTTTTAGTCTCACAATGACACTAAGAGGGGGTGTGAATCAGTGTAGCTCTTTAAAACTTAAATCTTCAACTCTTAAAGCCAAAACAATGAAAACTTGAAACCAAATAAAGTAAGTATAACAAGAGAACATCACACAACATAAGATGTATCGAGGTTCATCGATTTGGCTACATCCTCAAAATGACTGTTTGGACTCCCATCCAAATCCAGCCTTTGCAAAGCACCATCTTTACAATCAATTTACCAGCACCCACTGGAAGGAGCACCAACCCCTGATTTATCTGCACCAAAAAAAAGGAGCATCAACCCCTAATTTATCTATACCAATAGAAAGAAGCACCCGCCTCTTATGGCATCTTTGAATGGCGTATTTAAAACCTCTAAAAAATATTTTGTTTCTCCTTCCATGACTGTTCATTTTCTCCTTCCATGACTGTTCATTTTCTTCTTCCCTTGTGAATGCATGTGTTTTGGTTTCCAAAAATGTTTTTTGTTTCTATTTTGTGGCCCTTCATTTCCTTTTCTCCACATGGGCATGCATCCACTTCTTTCCATGTGTAACGACCATCTTAGATTATTTCAAATCATTAAATATTCCTTATGTAATGTTTTGTCTTATTCATTGAATTTTGTCCTTATGTGACAAATTGCCTTATTCAATATTCGATTTATTCCTTATAGGTCCACGTCACTATGCAGTCTTCAGTGTCACTATCCTGGTGTTCATCACTAATATCAGACGCACTGTCAACTACTCTGTTCCTTTGGAAAAAATGCAATATGTCACGATATCGTGACACTTTTGTTTCTCTGCCTGATTGCCCTTTTTGAGTCACAAAAATGCTACATGTCGCGATATCGTGACACTTTTGTTTCTCTGCCTACCTGCCCTTTTTGAGTCACGAAAATGCTACATGTCACGATATCGTGACACTTTTTCCTTCTTGCTCTTTCTCTTTGCTTTGGACCATGAAAATGCAACATGTCATGATATCGCAACACTTTTTTCTCCTTGCTCTTTCTCTTTGCTTTGGACCGCAAAAATGCAACATGTCGCGATATCACAACGCTTTTTCTTTCTTTTTCTTTCTCTTTGCTTTGGACCGTGAAAATGCAACATGTCGCGATATCGTGACACTTTTTTCTCTCTTGTTCTTTGTCTTCTTGTAGACACCAAAACAACACCAATCCGATTATGTGATTGCAAACACTGATCGCTTTGACACACACAGCCCCCAGGGCAGCCCTCAGAGGTTAAACAGTGGTCCTAACCACTTTTGTAGCAATTTTGTAAGGTCAAAAGGCAATTTGGCACATTCAAGCACTTTGCTCAGTATTCGTCCCACCCAGGGATGAATTCTATCTAGGATTCGTCTCACCCAAGGACGAATTCTAAATTCGTCTTTGGTCAGGACGAATTCTAGGTTTAACGGGAAAAAAGAAGAATGCCGCCAAGTGGCAGCCGAGGACAGTCATTTATTGCCTCCTGTCGTGCATGCGCGTGTAGGTGGGTAGATTGGCCATTGGAAGACTATCACAAGGGCAGTCATGGAGGCCCAAGTCAGGGAGGAGTCTCCTCCCTCTTGGGAAGGCATGGCCGCCACATGGCATCCCTGCATGCCCATCCAAAAGAGACCCCTTGGGTCTATAAAATGGTGGACTTTCCCACCCAAAAGGAGACAAGTTGGAGGCATTTTCAAGCAACGAAGTGTTGCCAAATTGAACACCCTATTGCACCCCTTTTCGATTCATTTCTTCCACATCCTTAATCTCTTTCACAAGAGAGGTTAGTGGGTGGCTTTTGGAAGTGTGGATCCGGACCCAAACCCGAAATTTCACCACATCAATCTACCAATTTGCCGACACCCCATCCTAAGAGATTTTGGGCCCATCCCAAGTGGATTGGTGCCAAAATCAAGTTCCAACGGTGGGCGGCCCACTTGGGCACCCCACACTTTTTGTTAGTTTCATTTTAATCTATTCTGTTATCACTTGTTTATCCTACATTACGCTATATGCTGTTTAGATAGTTTACAATCTTGATTTCAGAAGACATTTATCAAATATTATCATGCTTTGTCGATTTTGTGGCCCTCACTAACTTGCAGGTAGCGATGTCGAATTCCCATGGATGGAGGCCAAATTGGGAGAATCCGACCATCTGGGTCATCCCAAAATGCCCCCAATTAGTTAACCCCTATGTTTTCAGATCTTTTGGAGGTCCCGAGGTTCGACATTTAGACGACATCACTTCGGCTTTTCATCACAGGCGAATTCGTCCTACCCGGGGATGAATTACAGCAGAATTCGTCCTGACCAGGGATGAATTTTAGTTGAATGCAGATTGGCTGACTGTTTCAATGGCAGTGGCCCTCTGGTAAAGTTTCCTAGTTTTTGTCAAATGTGCAAGTCGTTTAAAATCATTTTACTCATCGATTTAGCTAATAGTTTTAGCATGCATCTTTTATCGTTTTTAGAGAACAAGTGCTTCTTCTTTGCAACAGGTGCTACTAACAATGTCGTTGTGTCTCTGAATGCAGGATAAGCAACGAGAAGTGAGGATTCATCAGCATAAGCGGCGGCAACACTTTGGCCCACCCATTTCAAATGTGGGCATGCGGAAGGAGGAAGACTAAGTCACCATTGTAATCAAAATCCATTTAACGCTCCTAACCCCTAAAAAGGGAGGAGGCATCTTTGTAACCGAGGTTAAAGAGTTAAATAAAAGGGCTGTGATTTCTCTAAATTCTTGTATCTCATTTCAATTTGCCTCTTTTGTTTAATGCACTTTACATTTTAGGACTTAAGCGTTAGTTTTGATTTTGAATGCATCGAAATAGTTTTCCTTTCAAAACTTTTGAAATCTCATGCTTTCAGTGGTGATCACGGTGGGACTCTGTCCCCTGGTTTTTAAGATCAAGTAACTGATCCATTTTTGTGTTTGGTGCTTGACAGGTACCATTTTTCAAAAGCAGACTGTTATTCGTCTTTGACTACGATGAATACTTTACTGTAATTCGTCTAACCTTGAGATGAATTCAAATTCGTCTCAGACAGGGACGAATTCTATTTTGTAATTCGTCTCATAGAGGGAAGAATTTTTGTCCATAAATTTTTAGAGCCGAGGATCAGAAACAACAAGTCTGGGCAAAAAAGAGGTAAGGTTCCAAAACCGTCCCTGTCATTTTTTTGATTTTCTGTTTCTATTTTTTTGTCAACTTTTGCTTGCTTAGGGAAAGTTGGTTGCTTGCATGTTTCAATTTTAATTAAAATAAACCACACACACATCATGTGGTATCTTTAAACCAAGGAGCTGGTCGTAAGACCCCAGCCCTTGATCAAGACCAACGGTGGGTTCATCACCACCTTGGCTTGATTTTTGCATCCATTTCCTCGATTGTCACTGTTGTTAGGCGTAAATCCTGACGAAAGCTGACCGAGTGTCGCTGGGGTGATTCCCATGCATGCGAGGATAAGTCTTCTATGGTAGGTGTCATTAACAGGACAATCCCCCTTCCATACCACCTATGTTCCACGTACCATCTGCTCTCACGTACCTATAGTTTCCCTCTCGTAAGGGCGGGTATATAGAGAGGTTGGTATATCGGTCCGACAATGGTATATTGAAGGGGCGACCATTTATGGGAGTCATATGAGCCAACATTCTACATTTAAACGTTCTTCAAAACTTGCAAAAACAAAACAAAAACATCAAAATGCACTAAACCAGTTTAGGACACACCATTAATCTTTAAAAGAGATAATCACCGTTTGTGCATGTGTGTGTTCATTTTTTCTTAGTGTAACAAAAAAAAATCATCATAAACGAGATAAAATTTTCTTAGCTGGTAGAAGAGCACCACAATGGTGTACACCCGGAGCCAAGCCCAATCAAGGGCAGAAGCTGTGGAAAGTATACAAGGAGCGGGCACAAGTCGCCTTCGCTTTAGTCCTGAGGACTTGGCCATACCGCCTTGGCGGTCTGGACCACAAGAGAGTCCGCATCATTCCACGTCAAGGTGGAATTATAGGGATACCCCCTTGGGGGACACGCCCATTCAACACAGCCCCTTTCGGGAAGAAGCTTTACATGTGGCACTCAACGTAAATAGAAAACCGCCTTTTGAGGCTAGATATGAGTGGCCGCAACACGATGAAGCGCTAGAGAGGCACAGTGTCCATGAGGAGAGACAACGTGAATATGGCGTCTCTCCTTTGCCTCCCATTAGAACTGAAAGACAAAACCCAGAGCGCAGGGCTCTCCACACAGGGCAAGCTAACTCTGCCCACCCCTTTCACACCCATGAAAGGGAGTACGAGGAAGGCCATCGCATTCCTCGAGAACAACATACAACGCGGGAGCCTTGCGCTTTCGCACCTGCTAGATATCATGGTCATCCATCGAGGCCAGAGCCTCAGATAAATGTCGCCGACCTCGACAGAGGGAAGCGACCCATTGAAATCTCGGATCATCAAGACCGAGGCAAATACATAGGAGAAACATTCAAGCCTCCTGAGCAAAATATGGCGGACAAAATTGACCTGGCAATCGCCAGACATACCGCCCACCAAGCCCGAATCATGTGGCTTGAGCAAGGTCATTAGGAGTTAGAGCACTTATACCGCCTTAACAAAGAGCGCATGCAATGCAAAGCGGATGAGCTACATTATAAACTACCTGAGAGGGTGCCAACCCCTCGCACCCAAAAAGTAGAACAATATGAGAGGTATAATCCTTTGGTGCAAGATAGGTCTCCGCGACCTCGTCAAGCTTTGCCTCCGAGACCCCATAGACTTGAGAGGGAGGCCACTCCCCGAAACAATGATGGGTACCCTCAGCGGGGACTCACTCAGGGTCATAGGTCTCGCCTAGAGACTCCTCAAGAAGTTTATGAGGAGTATGAACCAGAAATAGAACGGGCCAAAATGCCCTATCAAGGTGGGAGGGCTGCCATTCGGCCACCCCCCCATAGGCCTCCAGTCTCCCACAACTCACAACGAGAGCAAACAAAAGAGGAAGAGATTAAATCTTTCGATGCATACAAAGCGCTATTAGAGCGTTTGGAGTCTGTGGAGACAAAAGCTTCTGGGCATCAAAAGCCCACGTTACGTCAACTCCATAGTCATCCAGTGCATCCCTCAGTGCCCACACCTCTTTACCCCGAACATTTCAAGTTGCCTCAGTTGGCAGTCTTTAAGGGTGAAGAGGATGCTCAAGAGCATGTGACAAGATTCCTGAGCCAATGCTTTGGCATTCAGGATAATGATGCATTGTTGCTAAGGACCTTCATAACCACATTCGCAGGCCCTACCTCGGATTGGTTCACACAGTTGTCGAAGCACAACATAAATAACTTGGATCAATTAGTAGATGCATTCCTTGAATGCTTTGCCTTCAACACCAAGAAGAAGGCATCATTGAGTGATCTGGCCAGCCTCAGGCAATATGAGGAAGAGACAATGGTGGCATACGGGAATCGATGGAGGGCTCTGCTTTCTAAGCTACCTTACCTTCCCCCTATGTCCGACCTCACACAAATGTTTTCATGGAGTTGTCTGAGATCGATCTCTGGGCTATTGCAGCTGCAGCAATATGCCAGCTTAGAAGAAGCTTTGGCGCAAGCCAGAGTTATTGAAGAGATCAAAATATAGGAAGGCAAAATCGCCAAGCCTAAAAAGAAAGAGTGGAACAAAAACACTAAGACCGGCACTACGCAACCAAAACCCGCTACGGTTAATCAAGTTGCGATAAATGTTCCCAAGCCTGTGCAAGAGATACAGCCTCAAAAGGCTAATTATCAGGCAGTGCCTCCTAATTATGAAAAAGAAAACAAAAAATAAGAGCAAAATCAGCAGTGTCACCCTAGGCGACAATTCACCCCTTATACGGAGTCTCGGGACTCCCTATTTGACCGCTTGTCAGCGACAAATTTAATCACCCTTCCAGAAATCCAAACCATAGATCCTAATGCTCCCAAGCCTAAGGGATATAGAGAGGAATTATATTGTAGGTTCCATAGGCGAAGGGGACATGACCTGAATGGATGTTGGAAATTCAAGGGATTAATACAAGATTTGATCGATAATAAAACATTGGCAGTGGACAACCCCATAGCACCAAATAATCAATAGATGGGGGTTTTCAAGGACCCTTTGCCTACCCATGAGGCACAGGAAAAACCTCTTCAGGTCAATGAGGTGCGACAGAATCTTCCCATGCAAGGATTTGTGGGAATGATCAGCATAGTGACCAGGAACAAAAAGTACCCAGGAGTTGCCCCGAGGCAGCTACAAGAGAAGTTCCAACAACGTCGCAACCTCAACAATGCCCTGTGCGATTGCCTCCGCCTAGACCCGAGGTCACGATACGGACCAAACTCATGCAGATTTTGTGGACCACATCGGCTAGGCTTTCCATTTATGAGCTTATACAGAGTCAGCACCCCATAGAGAAGCTCTCATGGAAATTTTGAAAGCCATCGAGTTACAGACCCACGAAGCGAATTCCTTCAATAACTTCGTGGGACATGTGAAATGATGTACGGAGCCGGTCATTACCTTCAAAGAGGATGAAGTTAAAACAATATCGAATGACATGGCAGATCCACCCCTGCACGTTATCACGTGGGTCAACGGGATCCCGTACAAGAGAGTGTTGGTAGATACTGGCTCGTCCAGTAACATCATTACCACTATAGCATTAAAACATCTGAAGCTGCCAGCCTCTCATATCACGGCTTCCACATACACACTATGAGCATTCAACGATGCGATATGCTCGACAGTCGGCACAATTGTTCTGCCCATCCAGGTAGGACAAAAGATGATACCTACATTGTGCCATATTTTGGAAGGCGAGATGGCATACAACATATTGCTAGGGCGGCCATGGATTAGGGACATGAAGTGTGTCCCTTCGATAGCTCACCAGTGTCTACAAGTATGCATTTGAAGGAGAAGTACATGTAGTCCCGATGGACTTAGAACCCTTCAAATATTGCAATGCAGTGCAATTGATGCCTCAATCGACCCTCCCATCGACGCACTTGGATTTTTAGTTAAATCCGTCTAGACAAGGTCCGATGCCGAGGCACCACTGGTGACTAATCCATCAAAACCCTAGCCAGGTGCATCTTCATCATCTGCTCCTTCACTACCAATGCCACCTGTCATGGCTAAACAGAAGGACAAAGGAAAACAGATCCTGGAAGAGGCTCAGCCCCTAGAAGAGGTGTTGCCAACAATATCAATTGTCTCAACAGAAGAGATACCTAGCACAACGGAAGCTGAGGCTCCTAATCCACCCAACATGGAATGGACTCAGGAAGGCCTCCCGTTCCCTCCCTCCCAATCGTCAACAATCACTGTTGAAATGGCCAATACGGGCCTGGGGGAGTATCTAGTGCAGAATGTGGTAGCAACGCCCACACTAGAATCCATGCAGGACATGGGGAGACCTCACCTTCCCATAGGGACAGTTGTTCCTTTAGGTTACCCACCAAACCAGACTAATTTTGTGTATGGGGGCCTTGATCATGGTGCTGAACCATGCAAGCAAAAGGACGAGGATGAAGAGCCTTTTGCCAAAAATGTCAATTATCTGTCAAACCCGGACTTCGCTCTGAGATATCTCGGCCAATGCAATTGGCATGGATACGGGCTAGGCAAGTATGAGCAAGGGGTGCATGTCCTTTGCCAGCCAAGATACCAAATGTCGTATGATAAGTCGGGAGTAGGGTTCAACCACCCCCTGCCCTTAGACATCTTGGTGGAAAACATGCAAGGCCTAGAAATAGGCAACAAGGGTGGATTGGCATCAGATCCTTATGCCAACCCAAATACAACATATACATTGGGAGATTACCTCCCATGGTCAACAACCACCCTTGGTAACATCAATAATCCCTCTCCTTTGCTAGAGAGAGGTGAAAGTTCGGACACTAACTCCCAAGGAGAGCATAAACGGTGTCCAGAGATCTTTTTGAAACTATTCCCTTTAGAGGTTCCAATTGAGCCAGTTCTGTGTCAAGAGAATCAGGTCCCTCCACCAAGAGTGGAACAACCGCAATGGGATCAGATTAATTTGCTGGAACAAGGTGAACCCTTAATGTCGCAAACAGTTTTTGAAGAAAATGAACATTTTTGGATCTCCGACAGTGATTCGAAAGATGAGACTGAGATGGCCTATCTCAACCACATGCGACAAATGCAACAAAGGCAACAAGTGCAACAACGACGTCCCTTGGGGATTAATGAATTATTTGCACAGATGGGCATAGTGCCAGGGCATGAGTGGTATGTAGACCCAGCGGGGTGGGACCAAGTGTTGGATCCATGGCTCCAAATTTACGATGAGCACCGTCCACCCCGAGACCCTATAATGACATCAGTGCCGAGGGAAGACCCTGTCCTCCTATTAGCACATAGGGCCGATCCGTTCGTGCCCGTCCCTCTAGAGCCAGATCCAGAGAATAGGGAGCATCCAAAATGTTTGAGTTATCACACCCATGGTAATGGAGACCAAATCCATTTCATCCACATGATCTCCATTGATTTGACCGCACCCATCCGCAATCCGGCCGATCCAGCATGGTCATTGCATCTAGACACAGATGCCATCGATTGGGATCGCGTCAATTCACCTATCTCCCCATCAGAGTACTGGCCTTTCGGTAAGATGCCTCATTTTACCCCAGGGACAACTCAAGATATTTTTTAGGCTGAAGAGGAACCCGAGGTTCCCAACGCAGATTTAAATTCAGCTAATGATATCCATTTGATCCCGACTCCACATCAGTTGGAGGATGGATCCCACATGTCAGTCGAGGAGACGACTGACGTAGATATCGGCATGGATCCCATGAATCCATAGATTATCAAGCTGGGGGTAAGCTTATCCCCTAAAGAGCAAGTCGACTACATTGCCCTTCTCAAAGAGAAGAAGGAGGTTTTTGCATGGTCATACAAGGATATGCCAAGACTAGACCCGTAGCTAGTCATGCATAATTTAACGCTTGATCCGACAATCAAGCCCGTAAAGCAAAAACTACGTAAGATGCACCCAACAATGGCCTTGATGGTCAAAGATGAATTGCAAAAGTTGTTGGATGCACAGTTTGTCATCTACGTGGATTATCCGCCATGGCTGTCCAACATGGTGCCCGTCAAAAAGCTCGACGGGAGGATTCGCATATGCACTAATTTTTGAGATCTAAACAAAGTGAGTCCTAAGGATGATTTCCCCTTGCCGAGCATCGACGCGTTGGTAGACGCTACAACAGGTCACGAAATGCTCTCCCTCATGGATGGTTTCTCGGGATACAATCAGATTCGTATCAATCCCGAAGACCAACTAAAAATGGCATTCACAACGCCTTGGGGGACATTTTGTTATAAGGTCATGCCTTTTGGCCTTAAAAATGCTGGCGCCACCTACCAACGTGCCATGACGTACATCTTCCATGACTACATGCATAAAACTTTGGAAGATTACATGGATGATTTGTTAGCCAAGTCTCTTTTGCGCTCAAATCATATCGATGACTTAAGAAAGATCCTCGATCGCCTCATGGAGCATAAAGTTAGACTAAATCCCAAGAAGTGCGTATTTGGCGTCACATCTAGAAAACTCTTGGGTTTCATAGTCTCAAAGCGAGGTATCGAGGTGGACCCAAAGAAAGTCAAGGCAATCCTTGAAATGGTTCCCCCAACTACCATTAAGCAGCTTAGAAGTCTGCAGGGAAAGGTCACGTCGATTAAACACTTCATAGCACAACTATCTGACAAGTGCCGACCCATGAACAAATTATTGCACAAGGGGGTTACATTTCACTGGGATGACGAGTGCCAGTCAACCTTTGATGAAATCAAACAATACTTGGCTTCGCCGCCAGTATTGGCACCACCTAGACCAGGAGTGCCATTCTACTTATACATCTCAGCTACTGAGGTGGCACTGGGTGCCATGCTAGCCCAAAAGAATGAACTTCACAAAGAATAGGCTACTTACTATCTTAGCCGCACCCTGGTCAGTTATGAACTTAACTATGCATACGTCGAGAAAATCCGCTTGGCAGTGGTGTTTGCTACCAAAAAGCTATGCCACTACATGTTGAGCAACACTACGTATGTTGTGTCTAAGGAGAATCCATTGCGATACATGATGAGTCGTACTTATCATAGTAGTCGCACGGCGAAATGGATCATGTTGTTGACGAAATTTGACATAGAGTTTATTGGACAAAAATCTATCAAAGGACAGGTCATAGCCGATCAACTAGCGGAGGCTCCTCTTGAAGACGATCAGCCTCTAGTCATAGAACTACCCGATGATGGGGTCTTCCATGTCTCAGAATCGCCAGATTTTGATGAGCCTGAGTCACAGGCTGACATAACCCTATTCTTTGATGGTTCTAAATGTGAGCAAGGTGGTGGCACGGGAATAGTATTCTTCACACCGCAGGGTGCTCCAATGCCCCTGTCATTTAAATTAAACTTCCCATGCACCAACAATAATGTAGAGTATGAAGCCTTGCTCATAGGTCTTCAGACAACAATCGCCATGAACATCAAATGACTGAACATCTTTGGTGATTCACTGTTAATTGTCAATCAAGTCAAAGGGGTATATCAATGCAAATGCCCAGTTCTACGAGCTTATAAAGCCCTTGTGGACAAATTCTTGGCAAAACTTGAGTGGTATGACATCAAGGCAACCCCTCGGTCATCTAATCATTTTGCAAACACAATGGCCTCCTTGGGGTCACTAATCCCGCAAGACCTTTTCGGTGATATGACAACCATTCAAGTCAAAACCTTATCGCAATCCGTGATGGAGCGTGCAAGCTCAGACTTGACGCCAAGAATCCACATGATCCAGATTGAACCATCCTCGGATAAGTTCTCTCGAATCCAAGATCATTTGAAACGTGCCAACTGGGGGTCCTTGTTCTCCCCTACTCCCATTAATAGCAACACAATGCTATTCTTACAGGTTCTATCCCACTCAACGTTTGCTAGGGATGAACTTCAAGAGGGATTGGCTGTTCATACCGTCAAGGTTTCTGATCAACAGGACTGGTATTTACCCATTAGAGACTACCTCAAGTTAGGTAATCTCCCACTTGGATTGATGCATGCCGCAAAACGAGCACTCAAGAAGAAAGTGGCTAAGTATGTCTTGATAGGAGACATTTTGTATCGTCGTAGCTATGAAGGAATCCTCCTTCGTTGCTTGGACCAGCAAGAGTCCACTTGGGCGATCGCCCAAGCGCACGATGGTACATGTGGTGGCCATTTCAGTGGTATGGCCATCGCAAAGTGCATTCTTTGCATGGGCTATTATTGGCCATCTTTAGAGCGAGATTGTTGCGCATATGTCAAGAAGTGCGTGAAGTGTCAACATCATGCCAATTTGATGCACGTACCTTCCCAGGCCTTGCAGACAGTCCAATCTGCTTGGCCATTTTTGTAGTGGGGCTTCGATCTAATTGGAAAGATCTCCCTTGCATCGTCAGGCCATCACACGTTTATCATAACGGCCACAGAGTATTTTACCAAGTGGGTGGAAGCAGTTCCCCTTACCTCTACGATAGGACCCCGCATTGTGGAGTTCATCTTGCATAACATCATATGTCATTTTGGTATTCCATCCAAAATAGTCTCGGATAATGGGACGCCATTCAAGAACAAAGACGTGCATGCTTTGACCACAAAGTACAAAATTTAGCATAGTTTTTTGACACCCTATTATCCGTAGGCGAATGGGCAAGCAGAAGCGTCAAACAAAATGCTAGTTGCCATCCTCAAAAAGACCGTCATAGATAGTCATAAGGATTGGCACATTCAAATCCCACTTGCCCTATGGGCCTATCGCACTAGCATTCGGACGCCCACTGGGGCCACTCCGTTTTTGCTCGTGTATGGCTCCGAGGCAGTCATGCCTCTAGAGTTGGAAATTCCTTCCCTGTGCATATCAATGCAAGAGTTCATCGATGATGACGCTGTGTGGTAGGCCCGGTTAGACCAGCTTACGTTGCTTGACGAACGACGCATTAATGCTCTCGAGCATTTACGTATCTATCAAGAGTGACTTAAGAAAGCTTACAACATGAAAGTTCACCTGAGGGACTTTCGGGTTGGTGATTTGGTTTTGAAGGAAAACCAACAGAATTCTAGTTTGCCGTCCCACCTAAGGGACAAGTTCACGGCAAATTGGTTAGGTCCATATGTCATTGATAGCAAAATAGGACCCGAGACATACCGGCTAGCTTCTCTTGACGGAACCAAGGAAACAGAACCCTTGAACATCAGTCATTTGCGCCCATTTCATATCTAAGAGAGCCAAATCCCCAAAATGCTCCAAGGATTCCTATAATCGCTTGGTCAATCCCAAAAATGCTCCAAGGATTCCTATAATCGCTTGGTCAATCCCCAAAATGCTCCAAGGATTCCTATAATCGCTTGGTCAATCCCAAAAATGCTCCAAGGATCCCTAAAATCGCTTGGTCAATCCCAAAAATGCTCCAAGGATTCCTATAATCGCTTGGTCAATCCCAAAAATGCTCCAAGGATTCCTATAATCACTTGGTCAATCCCAAAAATGCTCCAAGGATCCCTAAAATCGCTTGGTCAATCCCCAAAATGCTCCAAGGATTCCTAAAATCACTTGGTCAATCCCAAAAATGCTCCAAGGATTCCTAAAATCGCTTGGTCAATCCCAAAAATGCTCCAAGGATCCCTAAAATCGCTTGGTCAATCCCAAAAATGCTCCAAGGATTCCTATAATCGCTTGGTCAATCCCAAAAATGCTCCAAGGATCCCTAAAATCGCTTGGTCAACCCCAAAATGCTCCAAGGATTCCTATAATCGCTTGGTCAATCCCAAAAATGCTCCAAGGATTCCTATAATCGCTTGGTCAATCCCAAAAATGCTCCAAGGATTCATGCAATCGCTTGGTCAATCCCAAAAATGCTCCAAGGATTCATGCAATCGCTTGGTCAATCCCAAAAATGCTCCAAGGATTCATGCAATCGCTTGGTCAAAAATAAAGAAATTCAAAATCCAAAAATCATCAAAAACAACAATTTTTTGCATCTCATTTCTAGGCATGCTCAAATTCATCAATAGAGCATCTCATCTTCATATTCACAAAAATCAATCCATCAAAAATACAAAAAATACATAGCTGCATTAAGCATTACATCCATACATTGCATATTTGTGGTCGTACAGGTCAAAGGCACCATAGGCTGTAATTGCTCTGCTAGTCCATCTAGTTCCACATTGTTCCATCTTATAAAAAAAAAAAAAAACAAACGCCATTTACCGCTTTTTTTACCACACTAAGAGTCAGTGGTCTTCTAATGTATCAAGAGTTTTCGTAATTCAGTCATCATTTTGATCTCTAGTCACGTAATGTACCGAGTCAGACAGATTTTACAAAGGTAGAGTCATACTTGAGATACGCCTTGTTACGTAACATCCCAACACAAATTAAAACACATAAAAATTCCTAAGTTGTGTGAACGAAAGATGAAACCTGCACAGTAATCCAGGTCACCATAAGCGAAACGGTTATCTTGCTCATCCCCCCTGTGCAACTGACCCCAAGAATGCTGAGAGTTGGCAAAAGGACAAGCATCCTCCCTACCCAATTCCCTAAGAATCCCAAGTTCTCAATAGTTGCAAAACATCAAAAATTTGCAAAAAGTCAAAACACCAAAATTTGACATCCTACAGTGCACACATCAAAAGGCACAAACAATAGTGATTATCGTCACTCCATATCCCAATCCCTTGCTCAAAAAGAAAAACAAATAAAACAAAAATAAACAGTGATTTTATCACTACAAAGGAGCAAGTATCCCAATACAATTAAAGAAAAGAAGGGAGTTGAACTTGAATCCCTGGAACTCTCAGCATTCTAACAGGTCATGAGGCAAGCCTTAGTACCGGTTTGGTTGATAGCCTATCGGTCATTGGCGGTAAACTTCTCGCATGATGATATATCTATCACATTAACTTGTGTACAGATCAATGTTTGCATGTGGATGAGCTAGCTTATGGTATCCTAGATAGCACCACAGATTAATCTGACTAAATACAATAAAGGAGTTAGTGGAGCTAATTAGGTGATCCTCAGTATAGGTTCGGTTGAAAGCCCATCTGGCACTGGCGGTATCCTGACAAATACCACATAAATGAACTCAATTGCACACACGGGGATGTGAAATAACTTGGTCAAAAACAAGTCCGATTCATACCTTGTTCAAAAGTCTTGTAAGATAAAGTACAGTCATGGCTAGTGAGTTAAAACCCTCTGAGTCTCAGAAAACCTTAGCTACATTTCTAAACCAAACTGCGCTACTTTTTCATCCTTACAATACCATCAAAAAAAAATCACATGTATACATACAAAGTCAGTTACCACAGCAATCGCCTAACAAATAAACAGAGTCCTAAAGAGTCTATGGTGCCATAACCAACCATCACAAATTCCATTCATCCATTTCATTTTGCATATCACATATAAATCAAAAACATTTGCATTCATCATAACATATGCATCCATCAAAATAAATAAACATGCATACATCCATATTCATCAACCATAATGCATAATATCAAATCATCACATATGCATAACCACAATAAAGCCGTATATATATATATATATATATATCATCAAAAATGCTCGCAGGCTACAAAACTAGTCCTCTAACCCCGCAATCATGTAACAAAAACCACCAAGCCTAAGGCATCGACCACCATGATCACGCAGGATCGGTGCGATGGGAACTACCCCCCGTGGTGTGGGTCCTATGGGACCCCGCAGGGCGGCTACTGCTAGCCCCCGCATCATGCCTGCTATCGCCTCCCTCATCCAATCGCCTGCGATGAGATGATGCTGACTGCTCAGTACCACTGTCCCTCGTCCGGCGTGAAGATCCACCTCCCGATGGCTCAGGTAGCCGCCCACCGAGGCGGATGACCTCCCTCTCCAAATCTAGCCGGTGTCGGCACCACTCTGCCTCCCGTCGATGGTAGTAAGCTACTGCATCGTCGCGCTATGCCAAAACCCTATCCCGCTCTGCTAGCTGAGCCCGTAGGAGATCCCTCTCCCGTAGTGCGTCCCCCAGCTCCCACATCGCATCCCTCAGCTCTTGATCTCGCATCCGCAGTAGCTCCATCAACCATGCATTCTCAGCGCATACCCCAGACTCCATCTCCTCTGCACCCGCCTGATGCATGGGACTCTCCAAAATAGCAGCTTGCCCTGGCTCCCACTGCTCTGCCATGTCCTGCATCTCCGGCTGATCCGGAGCTCCCAAATCCACATCCTCACCCTCCACCTCTACCATCTCCGCATCCTCCAAAGGAGCTCCCCAATCATCCCCTGGTGCCTCAGCACCCTCCGCTGCCGCCTCCACGCCTCCCAGTGGCCCCTCTCCTCGCCATCGCCGTAGTACCCACCACGAGTCATACTCAGTGGTAGTCTCGATGTCATCCACATCCGGGACATCGATCACCGCATCCGAATCCTCGCCCAGTGGCACGATGACCGGTCGGTCTAGAGTCCTCTCATCTCCCCGATGTCGATAGACCACGGGCTCACCAGGAAACCCCTGGCGCACCCCAAACTGTCGTGTAACCCGGCTATATGAGAAGAACTCATGCTCGGTCCCGTGTCGCCCAATCAGCCACCGCTCCCTGCGTACCCTTCGGAGCCACTCTCCAGCCTTCGACCAAGATGGACAGTCCCGATAAGGGCACCAAACCACATCCCCTAGAGTGAGCCGAGAGAAGGCATCAGCATAGTGCCCTACGGCACCTGCCCACCGCCGACTCTACCCCTGCTCTCCGGACCACCGCCACAAAACTACATACCCTATCTCCTTATCCTCCATCGCCACCCGAGTCGTCCATGGTAACCCGGTTGGCCTCTCAACTGCTATGTGCTGCCAACCCCAAGCATTACAATAGATAACTACAGCTGATCCCCTTCTGTTGTCAGCAGTGGACTCCATACAGCTCCCCGTAGAGCTGTGCCAACAGTGTCTGTCCCCATCTCAGGATCAACGGTGCCTCTATTGGGCACTCTACCAACTGCCACACCAAATCCAACAGGTTCCATGGGAACCTCGCGCCTGACGAGTCAGGTAATAGCATGTTGGAAATGAGGCCCATAAGGAATGCGTGCCTCACTCCTAACACCCCCCTCTCCTGCCACCATCCAACCAAAATCCCGCCAACCTGGCAGTCCACCTCGATCGTCTCCACTGGGCTCTCTACGCCCAACCGCTCCCCATGCCCGAAGCATCTCGTCAGCATAGTTTTCCGTTGATCACGCGACGATGTCCTGATGGGCAGTCCATCTATCAAAATCTGAAGAAGCCGATAGATATCCTCCAGAGTCACAGTCATCTCCCCTGTTGGGAGATGGAAGGTATTGGTCCGCGGATCCCAAAGATTGATCAGGGTCGTCATATCCCAAGGGCATCAAGCCACTCCTAGTCAACATCAGTCAGCGCCCCCATGCCCTAGTAAAAGTAGTGGGTACACGGTACCGGCTCCTAACAACCTACAAAAGAAAATAACTCAAAAAAATTAAAATCATGGAAAAGAACTGTACAGAAAAACAACACACTTACAGTTTTAAAACAAAAATAAACTCTAGGAAGCACTTACTGGTCTGGCTTCGGCTCCGTCGCTCGAACTAGTTTGTGTACTCATGATGGCAGGGAAAATCTCAGCAGTGCTTCGCTTCGCAGAATTTTCCTCCTCCCCAGAGCTCCAATTCGCAAGAAAAATCAGATGCAAATGAGCCCAAACCCTAGTTTTGGCCCTTAAATAGGCTTTTGAGCTGGAATTCATCCTTTACTGGGATGAGCGCTCTAGTTAGTGCTCGTCCCACCCAGGGACGAATTCTAAAGCTGGAATTCATCCCACCCCGGGACGAATTCAGGCCAAAAATTCAAAAAACATTAAAAATTGAACAAAAATGCACTAAAAACAGACAATAAACTTGCCCGATGAGAGTGCTGTTGCACTAGACATCCCGGGCATACAAAATAGACGTTGGGGTCATAAATTGTCGCTATCCTACTCCCTAAGAAGGCTATTTTAGCCGGACCGCTCCACGGGAAGACGGATTTTTGCCAATTTTAGCTCCAAACAGCGTCGCAAAAAAGGGTTTTTACCCACCAAAAATAGGTCTAAATGTCGGAAAAATTGCACATGCTTAATGCTAAATCTCCAAAGGCACCCTTGCACAAGTCATCTTGGGTCAAGCGACTCATCACTTTTCTCATGAAGGTCATTCCCTCATCGATTCGTCGCTTGAGGGGGTAGTCACACTTAGTCACCAATCAACAAACACACACCCAATTAAAGAAAATGACATGCATTCAAAGAATCATTGACAAAGACAATTACGCTCCTGCTTGGGGCAGTAAACAAGCAATTATCACAAATTGATCAAACACTTGGCATTCTCGAAGCATGAACACAAGGTTCCCCTGTGGACAAAAGGTTGCGCCCTTTGCCTAATCATGACTGATCAATGTCCAAGCTCAAGTCACACCTCACCAAAATAGGTTAATACTTGAAATCAAATTCCTTAGCTCGTCAGAAGCAAGGATTCAAGAATGCATGCCCTTTCCATACTTGGGGCATCAAAATTTGGTTAGGTTACCAAGAACCCTAATCATTAGTGCTTTGGTTATCTATTTTTGCTCGGCACTGCGCCATGCATAGCGCATCCCAAAAAGGGGCATCTGTAGACACCAAAACAACACCAATCCGATTATGTGATTGCAAACACTGATCGCTTTGACACACACAGCCCCCAGGGCAGCCCTCAGAGGTTAAACAATGGTCCTAACCACTTTTGTAGCAATTTTGTAAGGTCAAAAGGCAATTTGGCACATTCAGGCACTTTGCTCAGTATTCGTCTCACCCAGGGACGAATTCTATTTGGGATCCGTCTCACCCAGGGACGAATTCTAAATTCATCTTTGGTGAGGACGAATTCCAGGTTTAACGAGCAAAAATAAGAATGCTGCCAAGTGGCAGCCGAGGACAGTCATTTATTGCCTCCTGCCGTGCATGCGCGTGTAGGTGGGTAGATTGGTCGTTGGAAGACTATCACAAGGGCAGTCATGGAGGCCCAAGTCAGGGAGGAGTCTCCTCCCTCTTGGGAAGGCATGGACGCCACATGGCATCCCTGCATGCCCATCCAAAAGAGACCCCCTGGGTCTATAAAATGGTGGACTTTCCCACCCAAAAAGAGACAAGTTGGAGGCATTTTCAAGCAACGAAGTGCTGCCAAATTGAACACCCTATTGCACCCCTTTTTGATTCATTTCTTCCACATCCTTAATCTCTTTCGCAAGAGAGGTTAGTGGGTGGCTTTTGGAAGTGTGGATCCGGACCCAAACCCGACATTTCACCACATCAATCTACCAATTTGCCGACACCCCATCCTAAGAGATTTTGGGCCCATCCCAAGTGGATTGGTGCCAAAATCAAGTTCCAACGGTGGGCGGCCCACTTGGGCACCCCACACTTTTTGTTAGTTTCATTTTAATCTATTCTGTTATCACTTGTTTATCCTACATTACACTATATGCTGTTTAGATAGTTTACAATCTTGATTTCAGAAGACATTTATCAAATATTATCATGCTTTGTCGATTTTGTGGCCCTCACTAACTTGCAGGTAATGACGTCAAATTCCCGTGGATGGAGGCCAAATTGGGAGAATCCGACCATCTGGGTCATCCCAAAATGCCCCCAATTAGTTAACCCCTATGTTTGTAGATCTTCTGGAGGCCCCCGAGGTTCGACATTTAGACGGCATCACTTCGGCTTTTCATCACAGGCGAATTCGTCCTACCCGGGGATGAATTACAGCATAATTCGTCCTGACCAGGGATGAATTTCAGTTGAACGTAGATTGGCCGACTGTTTCGATGGCGGTGGCCCTCTGGTAAGTTTTCCTGGTTCATGTTCAAATTGCGAGTCATTTGAAATCATTTTAGTCATCATTTTGTTAGGTTTTATGCATGCATCTTTTATCGTTTTTAGAGAACAAGTGCTTCTTCTTTGCAACAGGTGCTACTAATAATGTCGTTGTGTCTCTGAACGCAGGATAAGCAACGAGAAGCGAGGATTCATCAGCATAAGCGACGGCAACACTTTGGCCTGCCCATTTCAAATGTGGGCATGCGGAAGGAGGAAGACTAAGTCACCATTGTAATCAAAATCCATTTAACGCTCCTAACCCCTAAAAAGGGAGGAGGCATCTTTGTAACCGAGGTTAAAGAGTTAAATAAAAGGGCTGTGATTTCTCTAAATTCTTGTATCTCATTTCAATTTGCCTCTTTCGTTTAATGCACTTTACATTTTAGGACTTAAGCGTTAGTTTTGATTTTGAATGCATCGAAATAGTTTTCCTTTCAAAACTTTCGGAATCTCATGCTTTCACTTCTCTTTTGGCCATGAAAATGCAACATGTCCCGATATCGCGACACTTTTTCTTTCTTGTTCTTTCTCTTCTCTTTTGGCCGTGAAAATGCAACATGTGATATCGCGAAACTTTTTCTTTCTTGTCCTTTCTCTTCTCTTTTGGCCGTGAAAATGCAACATGTTGCGATATTGCGACACTTTTTATTTATTGTTCTTTCTCTTCTATTTTGGCCGTGAAAATGCAACATGTCGCAATATCGTGACACTTTTTTCTCCTTGCTTTTTCTCTTTGCTTTGGACCATAAAAATGCAACATGTCGCGATATCGTGACACTTTTTTTCTCCTTGGGCTGTTTTGCCTTTTCTTTGATCTTTAGCATATGGGCCACTTCGGTCTTATTAGAAAATATGCAAAAATGTGGGTCCCCAATTTTGGGGTACGTTGTGGAGTAGCCACAACATGACGATTTTTTCAACTTTGCACAAACAACCTGTAACAACTTCACCCAAACATAAAAAATATCCTCATAAGCATTTAACATCACTGTACATACTATGAATAACGTCTGAACTCCTGTCCATTGCATCAATCGATCTATATGACTATGTTGACAATAATGAAAATATTGTCATTGCACCTTGCTCAACAATCTCCCCCTTTGTAATTGTTGTCAACACGTGTAATTTCCTATAACTCTTCTCCCCCTTTGACAAAAATACCAAAGATTTGTTGCAAACTCCGCTTGAGTCCATGCACAACATTCTCAGGCAAAAATTATTACACTTATCAAAAATCACAAACATGAGCAAAAAGATAAACAAATACACAAATGCTCCCCCTGAGAATGTGGTCCTGATAGGTAGTCAATTCTTGGGAAGCGTGACCACTCCCAATTTATTGCAAAGGTAATCAAAGACTTCCTTGGGCAATGATTTTGTGAAGATATCCACTACTTGCTCTGTTGTTGGAACAAAATCCAACTTAACCTCACCTTTCGCAACTTTCTCCTTCAAAAAGTGATATCGGATAGCAATATGTTTTGTGCGAGAATGCATAACTGGATTCTTTGAGATGTTAATGGCACTAGTGTTATCACACTTAACTAAAATTAGCTCACTGAAGTTAATACCAAGATCTTTCAGGGTTTGTTTCATCCATAATACCTATGTACAACACATTGTCGCTACAATATATTCTTCCTCTATTGTGGATAAGGAGACTAACTCTTGTTTCTTACTATGCCACGTGACCAACCTGTCTCTAAGATAGAATGCACCTCCATTGCTACTCTTTCTATCATCTACACATCCTGCCCAATCTGCATCTTAATACGCAATAAGGGTGAAGTCCTTACCTTTCAGATACCATAACCCATACTCCATAGTACCCTGGAGGTACCGAAGAATCCTCGTCACTGCTGTCACATGAGTCTCCTTGGGACTAGCCTAAAATCATGCTACCATGCATACTACCTGCAAAATATCTAGTCTGGCAGCTGTCAAGTACAGTAAGCTCCCAATAATAGATTTGTACATGGTTTGATCAACATGTGGAGATTTGTCATCCTTGCTCAACTTGCAACCTGTCGTAATGGGAGTGCTAATTGGCTTACAATCCTCCATTGTGAACTTTCTTAGCATATCTTTCACATATTTATTTTGATAAATAAATATGCCCTTCTCATTTTGATTAACTTGCAACCCGAGGAAATGCGAAAGTTCACCATCATTGACATTTCAAATTCTTTCTACATCTTATTTGCTAAATCTTTACACGACTCATCTTTTTTGCTGCCAAATATGATATCATCTACGTATACAACAAGAACAATAAGATGGCCATTTTCTATTTTGACATACAAATTACTATCCACCATACCTTTCTTGAACCCTTGTTGAGTAAGATAGTTGTCTAGCCTTGCATACCATGCTTGGGGTGCTTGTTTTAAGCCATATAATGCTTTCTTCAACTTGCAAACCAAGTTGGGATCATCACCAAGTTGGAAACCATCTGGCTGCTCAATATAAACCTCTTCTTCAAGTTTCCCATTCAAAAATGCTGATTTCACATCCATTTGATTAACTTTGAAATTCTTGTAAACTGCTAAAGCTAGACATTCTAATTGCCTCTAGTCTAGCCACAGGTGCAAAGGTTTCCTCAAATTCAATACCTTCAACTTGTGCATAGCCTTTACATACCAATCTTGCTTTATTCCTGACTACCTGTCTGTCTTCATTCATTTTTTTTTGAAAGACCCATTTAGTATCGATTATATTTTTATTTGTAGGGCTTGGTACTAACTCCCAAGTTTTTTTTTTCTCGATCTGATATAATTCTTTATTTATTGCCTTCATCCAACTTTCATCTTTGTTTGCGTTAGCAAGATTTTTTGGCTCAATGCTGGATAATAGAGAGTAGTTACTTACTACTCTTCTTCTTGTATGAACACCAACTGTTGGGTCTCCAATTATTTACTCTCTAGGATGATCTTTCTGCCAGCTTCCTGTTTTGAATTTCTTATTTTCTTCCACTTCTGAATCACTTTTTGAATCATCTGAGTCATTTTTTTGTTTCTTTTTTGTTTCCTTTCCTCATCTCCTTTAATAACCTCTTCATAAATTGGGTAGTTCTCTTCATAGCTAATTACTCGTTCCCTACCTTCATCAACTTTAACATCAACACTATCCACAATTTTCCTTAGCCTCTTGTTGTAGCATTTGTAAGCTTTGGTTTTTGATGAATAGACAAGAAAAATACCTTCATCCGCTCTATCTTCAAACTTAACAAGGTTTTCTTCAGTACTTTTGATGTAACACTTGCTGCCAAAAACTTTAAAGTATCTTATTGTTGCATTTTTACCGAACCACAACTCATAAGGAGTTTTGCTTTCATGTGTCCTCAACATGCACCTATTTTGGATGTATACTACAGTATGGACTGCCTCTTTCCAAAATCTGTCTGCTAATTTACTCTCAGTCAACATAGTCTGTGCCATTTCCTACATTGTCACGTTCTTTCTTTCTACCACACCATTCTGCTGAGGTGTCATGGCTGCTGAAAATTGTCTCCTAATACCATATTTTCACAGTGCTCTATAAAATCCTCTGAAATGAACTCTCCTCCTCTATCTGATCTTAAACATTTAATCATTTTTTTTGTTTGATTCTCAACTTGGTTTTTGAAAACCTTGAACATCTCAAAAGCTTCTGATTTATGCTTCAAAAATAGTACCCATGTCATCCTGGAATAGTCATCTATACACAACATAAAATATTTGTCACCATTTATGCTTTGTGTTCTCATGGGTCCACATAAATCAGTATGTATTAGTTCCAAAGGTTTGCTTGTGTAGTAATATTTTGTTTTAAATGAGACTCTAGTTTGCTTCACCTTTTGGCATTAAGCAAAAATGCTATTTGATGGTTTTCCAATGGTGGGAATATCTCTCACTGCCTTTTTTGAGCTAATTTTTACTAGATTGTCAAAACTGATATGACCGAGCCTCTTGTGCCACAACCAATTTTCTTCTTCCTATCCAATAAAGCAAGCTCCTTCTAAAGTCTCTAAGAGAGTATACAGGTTGCCAGATGTCCTCGATCCAGTTGCTATCAACTTTCCACTATTTGCTTTTTTGACTTCACAACCTTGCTTCTTAAAAATCACTTCATGACCTCTATCACAAATCTGACTTACGCTCAACAAGTTATGCTTCAGACCAACCACAAACAAGACTTCTTTTGACTTGATTTTTCCGTCACTGATATTAATTGAACCTTTGCAAACTATCTTAGCGCCATCATTATTTCCAAATTTTACTGAACCACCTTCATATTATTGTAACTTCTCAAATTTTTGTTTGTCACCTATCATATGACTAGAGCATCCACTATCAAGTATCCATGGTCCAGATTTATTTTGTGCTTTAAATTCTATTTGTACGATCAAGGATTCATTTTCTTCCTTTGATCGCTCTTTTTCTTTCCACTCTGGTTTGATTACAGTTTTGGGCTCTTGTTTTGACTTTTCTTTTTCAGTAGCTTGTGCATGTTTTTCGGGAAATTTTATATTTTGTCTCATTCCATTTGGTTGAAATTTTCTTCCCTGAAATTGATTTGATGCAAATGTACTTCAATAATTTCTTGCAATGTGCCCAAAATTATGATAGTTATAACATTCTACTGCATAATCCATCAAAGGTGAAAAAACATTTCTACTAGTAAAATTCCTTGGTCCTACATTATACTTGCAATCTGAAATCTTATGTCCATAACCATTGCATTTAAAATAGTAACCAGAAAAGATATGATTGAACCTGGGTGATGGTCTTTGCCATGTTGTTGTAGGAGCCATAAATCTTCTTCTTATTTGATGTGTGACATTGGTGAATCCATAATTGTCAATTCTCCTTTCGTGCCTTGCATTATTGCTTTCTTTTGCATGAGTCAATTTTTCTTGATCAACCTATTTCTTATCTTCATTCTTTATGGATTCTTCATTTATGGCATTTGATCCATTTGATGATTCTCCTTCGTCAAAGCCCAAACCAAATTTGATGCCTGTAGTCTTTTGGTTATTTATGATCTTATCCAGCTTCATATAACTTTCTTCATGTTTGTGATAACAACTAATTTTACGATTCATCTCTTCTATCTCGCATCCTTAAAACAACGAGTCTCTTCTTCTAGCTTGCTGCAATAATCTATTTTCATGGTTATTTGCACTTTGAGATCTCCAGATATTTTCTTGGATTCTTCTATCTGTACTTTCAAACTACTTATGATTTCATTTGCATCCTCAAGCTTTCTTGAAATTTTCTTATTCTTTTTTCTTTCTATCTTCAATTCATTCAGAGCTGTAATTAGTTCCTCTTCCGAATTTGCTTCTGTATCAATTTCTTCTTCATCACATTCCTGTTCTTTTTCTATTTTTTCTTCTTTGAGTGCCATGAAAAGAGATTCACCTATTTCCTTTTCAAAATCCTCACTGCAGCTGTCTCCTGATGAACTGACATTCTTGGATATGAAACTTTTCTTCTTGAAGTTGCCTTTTCTGAAATTTATTTTTTTCTTCCAGTAACTTCTTTCTTGGTGCAATCCTTCATCACTTTTGTTCTTCTCATTAAGTGGAAATTTAGCTGCAAAATGCCCAATGCCTCCACAATTGAAACATTTAAACGGTAACTTTCCTCTGTATTTTTCTTTTCCCATTTTTAGTTTTCGAACAAAGTTTACCTCCATTTCATCTGATGTCTCTTCTTACTTGGAATCTTGTTTTGCTTTCATATTTTTATGGGCTTTAAAATAAGCTTCTCTGTCTGTGGTTTTAGATTTTCCTATTCTCATCTCATATGCAGTCAAGAAACCATGCATCTCATCCATACTAAAAGAATTTAAATCCTTAGCTTCTTCTATAGCTAGAAATTTAGAATCAAATCTTTGGGGAAGATATCTTAATACCTTTTTCACGATGACAGAATCTTTGATTTCCTCGTTGAGTCCTCTAATTGCATTAATGACTTCATCATCATTCATATTTAATACTTCGAACTGAGCTTGATGTTTTTATAACTTGGCCTCCTTGATCTTAACGTCTCCTTCATGAATGCTCCTCAATTTGTCCCATATTTCCTTTGCCATTTTACAACTCATAATCTTTACCAGTTATCTATAAACTAATCCGCACATGATCGCATTCTTTGCTTTTGAGTCATTCTCAAACAGTTTCTTACTAGCAGCATCGGTTGGAGAAGTTGTGGGTATTGTGTGTCCACTCTCTACTGAATCCCAAATTTTGTATCCCAAAGCATAAAGATATATCTGATCCTGAGTCTCCAAAATGTGTAATTAGTTTTGTCAAACAATGGTGCTTTGTTTGATGAGAATCCGTCACCACCTGCCATTGTGTCACTTCCAAGATCACCCTAGCTAGTTAATCTTGTTAAGGAACCTTGCTCTAATATCAATTGTTAGTCTCATAATGACATTGAGAGGGGGGTGAATCAGTGTAGCTCTTTAAAACTTAAATATTCAACTCTTAAAGCCGAAACAATGAAAACTTGAAACCAAATAAAGCAAGTATAACAAGAGAACATTACACAACACAAGATATATCGAGGTTCACCGATTTGGCTACATCCTCAAAATGACTATATGGACTCCCATCCAAATCCAACATTTGCAAAGCACCAACTTTACAATCAATTTACCAGCACCCACTGGAAGGAGCACCAACCCCTGATTTATCTGCACCAATAGAAAGGAGCACCAACCCCTAATTTATTTTTACCAACAAAAAGAAGCACCCACCTCTTATGGCCTCTTTGAATGGTGTATTTAAAACCTTTGAAAAAAATTTGTTTCTCCTTCCATGACTGTTCGTTTTCTCCTTCCATGACTATTCATTTTCTCCTTCCATGATTGTTTTTTTCTCCCGCCTTTGTGCATGCATGTGTTTTGGTTTCCAAAAAGGCTTTTCATTTCTATTTTGTGGCCCTTTGTTTCCTTTTCTCCACATGGGCATGCATCTGCTTCTTTCCATGTGAAACGACCATCTTAGATGATTTCAAATCATTAAATATTTTTTATGTAATGTTTTGTCTTATTCATTGAATTTTGTCCTTATGTGACAAATTATCTTATTCAATCTTTAATTTATTCCTTATAGGTCCACGTCACTATGCAGTCTTCAGTTTCACTATCTTGGTGTTCATCACTAATATCAGACGCACTATCAACTACTCTGTTCCTTTGGCAAAAATGTAACATGTCACGATATCATGACACTTTTGTTTCTCTACCTACATGCCCTTTTTGTGTCACAAAAATGCTACATGTCACGATATCGTGACACTTTTGTTTCCCTACCTGTCTGCCATTTTTGAGTCACAAAAATGCTACATGTCGCGATATCGCGACACTTTTGTTTCTCTACCTGTCTACCCTTCTTGAGTCACAAAAATGCTATATGTCGTAATATCGTGACACTTTTTTATCCTTGCTCTTTCTCTTTGCTTTGGACTGCGAAAATGTAACATGTCGTGATATCGCGACACTTTTTCATTCTTGTTCTTTCTCTTTGCTTTGGACCACGAAAATGCAACATGTCGCGATATCACGACACTTTTTTCTCTCTTGTTCCTTCTCTTCTCTTTTGGCCACAAAAATGCAACATATCGCGATATCACGACACTTTTTCTTTCTTGTTCTTTCTCTTCTCTTTTGGCCGTGAAAATGCAACATGTTGCGATATCGCGACACTTTTTCTTTCTTATTCTTTCTCTTCTCTTTTGGCCGTGAAAATGCAAAATGTCACGATATCACGACACTTTTTCTTTCTTGTTCTTTCTCTTCTCTTTTGGCCACGAAAATGCAACATGTCGCAATATCGCAACACTTTTTTCTCCTTGCTTTTTCTCTTTGCTTTGGACCATGAAAATGCAACATGTCGCAATATCGTGACACTTTTTTTGTCCTTGCGATGTTTTGCGTTTTCTTTGATCTTTAGCATATGGGCCACTTTGGTCTTCTTGGAAACTTTGTATAAAGGTGGGTCCTCAATTTTGGGGTACGTTGTGGAGTAGCCACAACATGACAATTTTTTCAACTTTGCGCAAACAACCTATAACAACTTCACCCAAACATCAAAAACATCCTCATAAGCATTTAACATCACTGTACATACTCTAAATAACCTTTGAACTCCTATACACTGCATCAACCGATCTATCTGACTGTGTTGACAACAATGACAATACTGTCACTACACCTTGCTCAACATTAGATTCATACCAGTTGAAAATAAAATAGCTTTGGATGCTCATTAGTGAGCAGATCGCATATTTAGAAAATGTTTTTGTGATTTCATTATGTTTGTAATTAAATATTTGAAGAGATTGCATATTCTATTTGCAACCATGTATTAGACAACATAAACCTTGAATATATTTTTCTTACATAAATTTCTTGAATATATTTTTCTTACATAAATTTTCCCAATATGTATATTGAAAGTTTGAAAAATTAATTTTCCAAAGAAAATTTGAATTCAAAATGAAGCAAAAACCTCCATTGATTTAGAGCATCCAAGAATACTACCCTTTTTTTTAAGGAGATATAATTATATGGAAGTCTTCCCAAATAACCTATAGATTATCATTGCAAAACATCATTGAGGTTGATATAAATAAACTATGGTTCTTTCACCATATATAACAAGGAGTAGCTATAGTTGAAACATATATAGATATGACTACAAATAAAGACTTGCAACCAAAGTGTTTTTTACTTCTAGAAAGTGTCTATCCCTTTATAACATGAATTCAAAATATAACAACCTATTAGTTCATTGGTAATTATTTTTTAGGGATATTATTCACGCTCTAAAATATGGAAATTATAATATGATTCATGTGAATGGATGATATTGTGTAATGTTTTGAATAGACCTAAAATCATTTGATTGTACAATGTATTAATTATTTGTAATATTTTATTGTGTAAGTACTATAAATTGTAGTTAGCTTTGTTATTGTAAAACCCTATTTATAAGTAGTAGTTAACCGAAATCCCTCTTTTTATGTTAGCTTAAGTTAAATTTTGTGATATAATTAGGGTTTTGGTGTTACTATAAATACCACTCTCTCACTATCATTTTCTTGTAAAAGTGTTGTGTAATATTATCTATGGATAGAGTGATTATTTATGTGCCTACAAGTTCCAGCCAAATCTCTCTCTCTTTCTCATCCTTTTTTATTTTTATTTTTGTATAATATTTGAGTGAATGTTTGACATTATTTTATTGTAAATTTAAATATATTATCTATGGATAGAGTGATTATTTATGTGCCTACAAGTTCCAACCAAATATCTCTCTCTCTCATCCTTTTTTTTTTAATTTTTGTATAATATTTGAGTGAATGTTTGACTTTATTTTATTGTAAATTTAAATATGGTATCAGACTAGGTGTGAAGCAACATTGCTTTGTCATGTAGGAAGTATCTTACAATTTTCTCTATTTTTTTATAATTCAAGCATGGCATATCTCTTTTCTATTTTATCTCTTTAAGATTATTTCATGCATGAGTGCATTTTTAGATGGATGTTTTGTAGAGGAAAAAAAATTAAATTTTATATTTTTAAAATGGGAATCAAAACCTTTCTTCCTTCCACTTCATCTTATTTGACATAGACTAGGATTGAACGTGTAAGGCATCATAGACTATTGTTGAGACTTTTGAACTATATGGGTATCAAAAATCATTTGGACTACTAGTTGATAATCTATAAATCCATAATAAGATATAAATTTCCATAATGAGAAATCTATTTCTATCTCCACTATATATCTCATGAAAAAACTAGATCTTCTATTGGTAGTTCACTTTTTTATTTTGTCTAAATTTGTATGTAACATGGATAGGACAAAATTGCATAAGATGCTTTACAAAGAATGTGATAGTTCAATATTATATCCCATCCATGTTTTGACTAAATTAAAAGTACTTACAATGCTCTATGATTAACTTCATAAAGGCTATCACCCCTTTTTTGCACCCATAAGCATTAGCATAGTGGCGAATAAGCATTGGAAAACTTATTTAAGGGTGTGGACTAGGGTTCAAATCAATTTTATTGAGTGCATGGAGATTGGCTTCAATATAAAGGTCAAAAAGACCTCTCTTATTCTATTTTAAAGGAAAGGAAGGATGTATAACCCATATTGCATAGTTCATATTTCACCCAGAGGTTGGTAGTTCGAACCTCCTCTTATTTATCCCTTTATATTTTTGTCCTCTTTTACTCAAATATTGGCTTATGTCAAGGCCAAAGTGGAAATTGGAAAAAGAGAAAAAAATACATGTTTAAACCCATCAATCAATCAAGAAAATAAAAACATCAAATTAGGAAAAACATCAAGATATCACAACGTTCTATAAACACAAGCATTTTGAGCTTTATTTTTCAAAATTGCATGAATTTTTGAGCTCTACACATTAGTGGCATCACTCTATAAACTTATTCTAATGTTTAGGACCAAATTGTATGGAATAGTCCTCAAGCCATATTTCTCTAGTTTAAAAGGTAATATTTACATTTTTCTATGCAATCTAAATATTTGGTTTGGTTTTTTGGGAGATATAGACAAATTTGTGATATTTGTAGTAAATTTTGGATTTTTTGGAGGTTTGTGGGAAATGAATTTTGGATGTACTTTAGTCAATTCCTCTTTCTCCTTTGGGGTATTGATTCAAGTCATTCATGAAGATCTAATATTTCATGATATCTTCCTTCTTTTATATTGTGTCTAGATGCTTTTGAAAATTTTTTATAGCCCTTCACTTAAGTAGGTTCATTATAAGCCTTTTTTGGTGACTAAAATTAGGCGTCCCTTGGTAAGCAAAAGTATTCAAATAGGGTGATGTATTTCATGAAAGAAAAATCTATGTCCTCAAGACATACCTTATGCAAAAATGAAATATTGGAAGAGTTTATAATTAAAGGAGGTGGTGATTTTGACTATTTTTTATTGATTAAAAGATTGAAGGGGAGTATTTTTTAGTTGTGTACAAGAGTGTTTAAGAGTGGCAGCAGTGACTACAGTCAAGCCTAAGGAGATTCTTATCCAAGAAACAAATTTCTAGTAATATATTTTAGATTATGGGAGGATCTATATCAGTCTACATAAAAGTATAGAGCCTCAATAGAGCATTGATTATGGGGTAAGAAATTATTATCACTAATGTCTTCTCTCCTTGACTTTTAAATTTAGATTATAGGGGCATGTTGAAATTGTAATCTGATTCATATTCATGGATAACATTATGAGATGTTTTAGATAGACCTAAGTTCATTCTATTTTCCAATGTATTAAATATTTGTAATATTTTATTATGTAATCCCTATGAGCTATGGTTGAATAAACCCTCTTATAACTTATAATTAACCCAAAGCCTTCTTGTTATATTCACTTAGGTTAAAATTTATGATGTAATACCCCTTTCCTCCCCTTATTTTATTATTAGAGTGTTTTGTATTATTATATAGAGATATAGTGATTATTTATGGTGCCGAAGGATGCCCATTAAACCTCTCTCTTTCATCCTTATTTTGCTTTCTGTATAATATTAAATTAATATTTTTCTTCCATTCATTTTTAGAAAATATTGTAAATTCCAACACAAATACTCCATGACACTAAATTCATCATTTCATTATGTTTGATTATTTTTGGGATTATTCCCACTTATAGTTAGCACTTGTGATTTTATTTTTGGTTTCCTAGTTCTTTATTTTCTTTATTTTTGTTCCTTTGAGGTTCTTGCTTTACTTTTTCATTCCCACCAATGATTCAATTAATATTAACCTCTTATATACTTCCAATGATTCAACTTGTTCATAATTTTACTTATCATCTATATATTTATGGTTCCATAAGGAACATGGAGTGTAATGAATAGCCTCGAAAATACATTCTTATTTTTGTTGCCCTAAAAAACCTAAAGGACCAACTTCCATAGTGCTTACTTTCTTATGTTGTATTGAAAACCTAAGTTATAATTCAAATATCCTCCATAATAATTTATTTAGTATGTCACCCTTTGACACTAAAGTGAAAGAGATAAACTCTGTACTATTTTAATTTTTCTTACAAGGAGATAAAATTATTCTATTTGAGGAAAAAAAGATAAATTACCTAGAATAAATATGATTTATTTATCTTTGTTTTAAATTTTTCCCACAATTCCCTTTCACCTTTAAGTGGTTTTAAATTTGAACTTGCATATTGCAACTCATCATCCCTTGCATTCTTATTACTTTATTTTAATGTTTATTCCAAATAAACTATGAAAGCATTTCTCATTTTATAATGCCAAGGGGATTTATGTTCCACCTTAGTTTTACATTTGAACTTGCATATTGTAACTCATCATCCCTTGCATTCTTCTTACTTTATTTTAATGTTTGCTCCAAATGAACTATAAAGGCATTTGTCATTTGATGAGGCCAAGGGGATTGGAAAAATATTTATCTACTATATTCATTCTAAATTTTATCTCATGAACAAAATATTACATCTCTTGCTTGTTGATTTTTACTTTGTAATCTCTTGCAATATATAGCATTTGAATGCATTAGTTTCTAATGTGCTTGTCAATTCCATTCTCCAAAGTCAATTTTAAAGGGCTTAAAATTCACTAGAATCCTTTTAAGACTTTTTGTATCCATAAAAAAGTATCTCTCCATAGTCTTAAATAAAATTCATCTCTCCCCCTAAATCATAGGTTATAATTTATTATTTTATCTCTAAATTTGAAATTAAAGAAGATTGTAGAAAAGTACCTTTTTGAAGATAATTCATAGAATGATTTGAGCTTAATATTCACTTCCATTTAATCCACATTTGAATATTTAAATATCCATTATATCATTAAAGTTCATATTAATTCTTCATTTTTAAGAACCAATATATCACACCTCATCATCTTATCCTTAATAATCATTTTTAGCCTCACACTATTTATTGCATAAGAATCAGTACAAATTTGTTTTTGCTTTTAACTTCATTAATGTATACTTACTTTTAGTTAAGGCTTTCATAAATTATTTTCTTTTCTTCCTCTATTTTTTATTAATATTTTATTTTAAAAATTTAAAAATAAATCTCTAGAAATAAAAATTTAATCTATACTTTACCTATTTAATAATAATTTTTATATTTTTAAAATTACCTTGGAAACAAAAAAACACTCTCCATTTGTCTCGGACAGTGCAATATGAGGGAATAGGTGTGTTCATTAAAAATAAAAATTAATTAATTAAAAAAAAAAAAAACTTTCATTTAAAAATCTAAGATAAGTAAAAAAGCCAGGGGTTCAATCCCACTGTATAACAAATATTACTCCAAAAATTATTATTTTAACATAAAATTGACTTTAATTTTGCACTTCTATAAGGTAGGAAATAAGAAAAATAATTTATAACGATCTTTGATTTACGAATAGAACGCTTAAGAGAACGAGTGAAGGACTTACGAAAAGTGTAAAATTAACGAGGAACCGGTTATTATCCTCATGTAACATGAAACGCTATAGGAAGGTTGGTTTTAGGCCTAATGGAGAATATTCTTAGGGTTATACTATTTAAATATTTTTATTTGATTATTGGAAATAAATTTATTTATAGTTTGATAATTTTTTTAGATATATTATTTAACAAAATTTAATTATTTATGGTTTTATAATTATATTTATATATGTTATTTATAGTTTGATAATTATATTCATATAATTAATTTTAAATTAATTTGAAACGACTTTTGTAAAATATTATAACGTTAAAAAAAAGCAATGGAATTTTTAACGGAATGCCGAAGTTTAATTTATAAAAACGATAGCTTACATATACCTCAACTTCCCAACTAAAAATATATATATAATTAATTTCAAATTATATATAATTAATTAACTATTTATTTATTTAGGGAGGCTACGAAAATTTATGGCCGTCTTCACGGCCATTTAAATTTTAATATCGTCCTAGTTCCGACAGCCGGGTTCACCTCCCCTATGTCGTTTTGCTGTTGTCTTTTTATTTAAAGCATCCTGACGAGAGCCCATTGGCACGCATTTTAATGTTGGGTTTTCTTCGTTGTTGTGTGAACGCAGATCCATATTGCTCAGCCCGCCATTAAGTGCTATCAAGTCCCAATACACAAAACACGTTTTCCTCCATCATATATTGTGCAGTTAATGCAATGTCTTGACGTTAACAAATACAAGCCTGCAAATTGTCAAACGGATTTAACGCAAGTACAATAATTTCTGTATAAATCCACGTATCGAGCGCCGCGACGTTTATCCGCTCCAGATTTTTAGCATACTATACAAGTATTTCACCGACCTCGTTTTTCGGATCTTAACGTTATTTTTGCCTCTTGATGTCGCCTGGACTTTGTTGGAATTGTTGGCAGTAATTTTTAAGAGAAGACCGGCACTCTGTATTTACTTACAGAGCCGAAAGTACCAGAACAAATTCTCTGAAGTTGGCACAACAATTACTTCAGTATAAAATGACGAAACCCTGTGGTAGAGTCTGGTTTTTCCTGTTATATTTAGGAATTCTGAGTACTGCATTCGCGATCCGCCCTCTTCAATCAGGTCTTCCTTATTAGAAGTAAAAGTAGAGCAGCTTGAGGTTTATAACTTTTGTTTATTTTTATTATATGTTTGAAACTTTTATTTACATTTTCAAAGTCTTCACTGTGAAACCAACCATATATATATATTTTGTATAGTTACCTTCCCTTTGGTCTGCTTTTGCAGTGGAAAAGGATCCTCTCAAATCCTTGGAGTCAATGGAGGAAGTTGAAATTACAATAAAGCCTCGGGTACGTGCGATATGGCTTTACCTTTATTTAATGAATTCGTACCGATTGTTTCGATGCCTTTGTATATATGATGCGTAGTTATTACAGATGTTTAGAGCGAATGAAGCAACAAAAACTGAGGAGGATTTAGTCTGTGACGGTCATATCAACCACGATGAGTGCTTAAATCGGCATAGTTTTGCGGCACACACAGATTATATCTACACCCAACGTCACCACAGCCCATAGTGGGTTAAGTATCTCCCTGATGTTTGCAAAACATTGTTTTGTGAGACAATAGATTCCCTTACGCTACAGACCAGAAGACCAAAGTCATCTCTTGTTCTTCTTTAAAGTTCTTCCAGTATTCGACACCGTGTCGTGTATTATTCTCCTTTGTGTCTTTGTTTTTCGTCTTTTTTTTAGGACTTTGAATATTGGGAGGGCAACAGAGAAGCCTGTATTTTGTAGAATTAAGCAGGCCATCCATGAGTAATTACATGGAATCTGGAAACGAGACAATCCGTCCGTTTATTATTTTACGTGGTTTATATGATTAGAAAAACCAACTCTAGCAGCCGCATAACCTAGGCTTGGATCCGGGGTATTTCAACAACTAAAAAGGGGTTAGGGGTTATATAGTATTAAAAACTACTTTATTTTTATTCTGATAAAAATGTTTTCTTTTCTAATATGCATATTTAAATATTTAAAAAATATACTTAGTTATATATAGTTATTATTATTGAATTTATATGTTTAATATATAAATATATTTATAAGAGTGCTTTTGTCTAGTTAATTAAAATTATGTGAAAAATATATTATTTCTAAAAAAATTTGTGTTATAACTTATTTAATAGTTTATGTAAAATATAAGAATATAACGTTTAGTAAATTTACAAGGTACTTAATTTAATTAATAAAAATTATAAATTTTTAATAATAAATATTTAATGGAAATCAATATAAATTTTAATTAGATTGAATTGTTTATTAATGATAATACTTATGATATCATTTGTATTTGATCATAAATACATCTACTCAATCAAAAATATATATATATATATATATATATATATATATATATATATATATATATATATATATAAATTTTTTTTGTTATGGATTAAGGTATAGTATGGAGTTAAAATATTTAAGAGAAATTATTATTTTAAATAATTTTTAAAATATCAAATATTTTTTTAACTTAAAAATTAAAATATAATTGGTTAATAATAAAGCAATGAGAAAATGCTTGTTGCTCATAAAATTAATTATAATAAATAACTCATTTTACTTGTTTTATTAATTCTCTTCAATAATACATTGATGACAAAGATAATATTAACAATTTTATGAACACACGTGGACCCCTCACACACTTGATGAACACACATCTACCCCCTCACACACTCACCCACATCACAATTTGAACGTTGGACCTCCCAAAGAAGATCCAAGGGCCAAACAGTTGGGTTGTCACCCTAGGGATGATAAGATTAACAATTTGACTTAAGTTAGATAGATTGGTAGATTTTTGTTATGAAATTTGCTAATAGATTTTTTCGCTTCATTTTGAATTATATTACTCTTTTATTATTAGATTTCTCAATTTTTTTTAATTATGTTCATTATAATATAGTATATGTATTAAATTGTTATGGGTAAAATTTCAATTATATTTTAAATTAAAATTTGGACAACTTTACATAATTCAAGGTTGAAGGATGAAAAATGAAAATTGATTTCTTTATAAAGGGTGATTTTTTATGTTACCCTTATTTGATATTTGTTGTATTGCATTATTTTGTACTTTAAGTATTATTGTTAACATTTATATTGGATAGTGTACTTATTATTTGTGACAATAGTATGTGTCAAGTTGTGAATTGTGCTTATGTGTCATGTGTATAAGTGTGAGTTATGAGTTAAAGGTGTCATATGTGTAAGTGAAGATTCATGCATGATGTGTCAAGATTCGAAGTAGAAAGGTAGGTAATCGTGAGAGACTTTTTCATTATGGAAGAAAGGCATATGAAAGGTTGCATCTCCCTTGAGTTTGAGAAAATTCAAAGTCATGAACATGGAAGAGCCTCATGTAAGGTTATATATTGATGATAAAGCTCTATGATTGGTAATAAGTTTTGAAATATAATAGAGAATGCAAGGATTATCAATAAAGCTTTTTATTTTGTAATATTTGTATTATGATTCAATGAGATTATATGCAAGTGATTATATGATCCTATAAAATATAGAGCTATGATACTTAGGCCAATTTGCTAACATTTGAAAGGTAAAATAGTATTTATTAAAGGTAAAACAACATTTGAAAGGTTATAAAGTTTAAAAATTTCAATGTTATCAATGCAAGAGCACTAATCACATTTTATTTTTAATCCTTAAATTATAAATCTTACTATTTAGTCCATTAGAACAAATTCTTATATTGAGTAGTGATAGGTCTTGTTACATAATCATCCTTTTTACTCACCATCATGGTCTCAAGGAATGAGCCATACATCCATGCCAGTATTAGCTATTTCTTTCATGACCACATGATCATTCAGGGTTACTGTAGGTGAAGTTATGATAGTAAATACTAATAAGAAATGTAAATGGATACCTAATAGAGATATCTTTCTCTTCCTTTTCTCTTTATTATTATACTTATCCCAAGCCTTATAGATCTCTATGCCAATTGGACCTTATGATACTAACCTATTTGTCATATTAATTTTATGTTTCATATTTTTTTAGGCTCGTATCTTCTTTGTGTTTTAATTTTACTTTAGGAGGGCTTCTATGATACGTTATTCACCTTGTTGTCTAGATTGAAATTTATTCTAACCCTTAAATTAGTGTGGAATATAAACTAGGAAGGAGGGTTACTTTAACACTTTCTAAGCATATGTTCACAAGATCATGGAGCACCCAACTTGGTTAGATATTGCCCATATAATTTTTCTTCTTTTTTAATATTATCATTCTTTTAAACACATATTTGGTCTTGATCCTTGTATTCAAAAAATATTTTTAAAATATGGATTCAATATCATAGGCTCAATAATATTTTAGTAAAATCAACCCAAGTGTCTCTAATATGTTTTCCTACTTAATATGAAACTTTTTTGATAGAGGAGTGATCATCAAGTATTTATTTTCTATCTTGCAAAAGTTTAAATTATTTTTCATTTTGAAAAACTTGTGGTCCACATAATCTAATTGTCAAACAAAATCTAAATTTAAAATATAGTCTACCAACTATGCAATAAATTCAAAGGATAGTCCTAAGAATTTGTACAACCTAAAGGTCACCTCTTGTTAAGGGGATAGTCCTAAGAATTTATACAACCTAAAGGTCACCTCTTGTTAAGGTGGCATCCTCCTTTTAGTTGTTCTACTAGTCTGTATTTTGTTCTACATTTATAAGATAAATTTGATATCACACCCTTAAATTCCTTATGATGGGCTTGTAAACCATCTCATAAAAATTATAACTACTTTGTCCTTCACCCTTGCATGATATATAAGTACATTTGTAAAATGAAAATGATTTACACTCTAATCCCAGCTTATTTAGTTACAACTTTAGAAGCTATGCTTTTCTTGATGAAGGATCATCCTCACCATGTATACCGTAACGTTAATTTTTTTAAAGAACCTAAAATAAATTAGCTAATACTGCACGTAGTGTATAATATTACATATTAATATTTTACTACATTATCCTAAATTTATAGAAGGGTTTGCCTTCTAAAAAAATTTATTAATAAATATAAAATTTATATGATAATTTGAAGTGATACAATTTTTTTTTTTTTAATTATAATTTACACAGGACCTATCTCTATAAATATATTTATTAAACTCTTATAAATTATAATTATTAATAAATTGAATTTTATTTTATAAATAAACCTAGATAAAAGGGGATCGGAATAGAGTTTGAGTGGGGTTTGTTATTTTTTCTATATATATTAAATTTAAACTATTCCAATGTAATTTGATGTAACACAAAAAGAATATATAGCGAATTAATATGTAGTAGATTAATAAGAAACCTATGCTCATCCAAGATAAACGGATAAAAATAAAATTTATAAACTTTAAAAATTAATTTTTAAAAAACCATTTAGTTTAAAAGAATCACTAACACTAACCATTCAGATCTTTTAGAAATTCATTTCATTTAAGCCAATCATAGATAGCAACAACTAGAATCTCATGTAAATCTATTTAACAAATCTGTTATAGAAATAAACTTGGAAGCTGCAAAATAAAACATACATATTCTAAGTTTTCAAACAGTCGACAAATAATCCAAATAGAATTAACAAATAGGAATACCACACATTACCATGTTACCCAATATTACCCCAGCTAAACCAGACGTAATATTGTGCTAACCAAACCTAAGAATGAATTGATTAATTCGAAAGAAATTATATAGAAACTTGACAACTAAAAAATATTTTGACTCAAATTCTCTCAGAAAATTCTGATTTACATTCTCTACCATTATAGGCAAAACTCTTCATAATTTGTCCAATGGAGGCAACGAAGAAAGCCAACTACAACAACATACCTTACTGTTTACAATCAAGCCAATACTGTTAATGCCCCCTCCCAAAGTTTGGTACGCCCATATATATATCATAGGATTAAAATAAAATAAACTTTTTTGCATCATGTGGTACCCAATGTATAGGGTTTGCTCGATTCATTTAGTCCTGAAAACATAAAATTAGATGAATAATGTTACGAGTCTCATTTTGAGCCCTTCCCAAAACATATCTTTAATTCTAAGGCTAAAGCGTTCTGGGGTGCTCAAGTACAGTGAAACTAGTTAACGGAATGCTATGGACCGTTGTGATGTTGCGTGTAGATGTAATCTGTGTGCGCAGTAAGACTGCGCCGAAATAAGCACTCCTCTTTGTCCCCATAACTGTCGCAAGTTAAATTCTCCATTATTTCGGTTTCCTCACCTTCAATTTCCTAAAGCGTCACCATTCATTGTTTCAACCTCCAGCAACAGAAATTCGAATAAAATATATTTCCCAGCAAAAGAAGTTGTACGAAACTTACATCTCCGTTCTTGAGGTTTCTTACTTTCTCCATCGACTCCGAGAACTTTACATAAGAGCCTACAGATAACATATTATTCCTATTAGAGAGGGGTATTTTGACCATGAGATCGAGTGATGGCTGGTAGTGTTTTCTGTGATCAGATCATATATTTGTGTCTTTGGATATCCTTCATAATCTTAGATCCTTTATATATGTTTAACATGTGATATATACGTCAAGATTGTAAAACTAAGAACATCAAATTTTAAACAATGCATACCTTTCTGAAGAGGACGAGTGGCCATTGTAGCAACCCCAAGAAGAAGTGCTGCACATAACATTAAAAACCAGACATTCGCCATTATTTAGCAAAACAGTTCTTGCCAGTTCAGTCGATCGTTGCAGCTACCCTCAAAAATAGATACTGCTAACAGATAAATTACATATTGATATCTCCGTTAAGATTTTTTGGTATTTGAACTCGGGGCTAGCGATATTTAAAACAATCTGACCATTAAAATCGACTGTCCATATTATGAACGTGTACAGTGTGTAAATTTGACTGAAATATATATAGTGGGCAGGGCTAGCCTGCCTCTTCACAGGCAGAGAAACCCAATGTTAATGTTATGGGTTGGCATATGCAATCAAACCCCTGACATAGAAAAATTGTATCATAAATTATTTTGAAAACTTGGCTTTTCATTGACAAAGATGGTAGTAATCTGGCCATTAAAATCGACTGTCGATAGTATGAACGAACGCGTACAGTGTGTAAATTTGACTGAAATGTATATAATGAGCAGGGCTAGCCTATCTCTTCGTGGACAGAGAAGCCCAATGTTAATGTTATGGGTTGGCACATCCAATCAAACATCTGACATAAAAACATTGTATTTGACTTGGCCTTTCATTGACAAAGTTGGTTCGTTTATTTTTGCTTTTCAAGTTCTAATTTAATTGGCCCGCAATAAAGAAGGGCGGCTGAATTGGCCCGCAATAAAGACGAGCGGCCCAACTTGCTTTGGAAAGTACCGCCCAAGAGATGGGCGGGCCTTTGCATTACGTCCGCCCAACCTCAACTAGAAAAGTTCCGCCCAAAGGCCGGGCGGGCTTTTAATTAAAATCCGCCCTAAGTTGACTTGAAAAGAAGCCGCCCGACAATTGGGCGGTAAATAGGTAAATGGAACTTGGGCGGGGATTTACTAACATCGCCCGGCGGGTTTAAACAAAACATCCGTCTTTCAACCAAACTTTCCGCCCAATGCTTACAAATACTTATGTTTAATTTAATTTGGGTCCGGCAAGACTCTTTTGCCACGGATTTGGTGGAGACTCAAATAAACAATATTTTATATCACGCGGAAGCTTGAAAACACAAATATATTATAGAGGACGTTTCTTTCCTCAGAAGTTTTACACAAACATCTGGAAATGTTTGGAAATGTTGTCGCAGGTTAAACTGGTTTACCTCCTTATTCTTCAAAATTTCTTTTGGGTTTTTTTCTTTGTTTTCTCTTTTGTTCTTTCTCCTTCCACATTCAGAATAATGCTAGCGACTCCTTTCACAAGCCACTTATATTTATAGAGGAGGAAGAAAAAGCGGGAAAGATTCATCAACAATCTGACATCCATTAAATATAAATATATGATATCAACAACTGCAGTCTAATTGCAAGATACCGGTAGTAAATATTGTTACAACAAAATCCTACAGAAGATAAACTGATTTAATTTTCTAACATTGTGTAGCTAGCCAAAAGTCAAAATGGATTGCTTGATATATTTTCTTTTGGTGTGCAAATAGAAAACCATTTAATTGTAAAAAAACAAAATTCCAAGAATATATCCTCATAATTAAAAAAGATAAATAAGCATAATCATTGACTTTCCTCTCGTGATGCATCGTGCTTACGTTTGCGAACTCACTAATTCTATCTAGCTTCACTATATATATATATGGTATTATTAAGAGAAAAATAGGGTTTTGATAGGAATCCCACAACCTATACAATCACACTGCCATCCGGGCGAGCAACAATAGATTTAGACACCCCACAAAATTAATAGACAAACAAAAGCCATCGAAACAAAACAGAGAATAAAACTGCACTAAACCCAATATCCAAGAATAGGAATAGAAGGGATAACTGAGATAGTTCTACCCTAACATGCCCACTTCTTGAGCAACCGTAGCAGCCAAATGTGAAACATCCTCGGAGAAATCCAATGCACTCTTTAGCAAGCTCCAAATCTTCCTTTGATTGATGTCAATCAGTTTCAGGTTGTGAAAGACAAACCTTTTCTTTTCAAGGATGTCCTCCGGAGCATAAACATCATTGAAAGATTTATTCCTATGACAATCTCACGACAGGATATCCAAATTAGGAGTGGGGGAGAGAGGGGAGGAGCCACCGTCCTCACATTTTTTTATCTCTTAAACGTTTGGACTTACAGGTACCACTACCCTTCGCCATGCTATTCGGTGTAAGGCTCACGTCCACAAACCCAGAGTCAACCACCAAAGGAGATGAATCTATATTGAAGGAAGGGCCAGACGTAGGAGCACGAATGCCATCACAAGAAGCCTTATCATGAACACCTCTAGACGAGACCTGAATCTTCCTCAAGACCTTCTTAGGGCGCGAACCAAAAGTGAATGAATAAATATAATCACTGATATTAGTAAAATTCTTCGAGGATACTTTGGAACTTCTTGCAATAGGAAAGGGCAAATCCATGAACAGTTTCAAAATATCCTCAGTAGACAAGCCATGCTCCAAAGCTGCCTGTTCGAAAATAAGCAGAGCAAGGCCTTGATGAAGGGGAGCCTAGCCCCATCCACCTTGCACATCCACAAATGAATTTCTCATAGACTGGAACAAAAATAGAGGAATATTCATACAAACATGTCTACATAAATTATTATGAAACATAGCATAGAAAATTCTAATAATATCATAAGTGGAATCTAAAGTAAAGTAATTCATTATGACTCTCACCACTCTAACCCAAGGAGGGGACACGGCCAATGCATTGAAATCATTTTGGGCTCTAAGCAGAAATTTCTCTTTGTCAAGAAATAAACTGATTTCTTTCAGCAGAGAATGCCTATCACGGTTATGATAAGCTCCATCCAGAATGAGACTAGTAGTCCTGCTTATCAACTCCATCATTATTCGAAAAGACCACGATCCGATCCTTACCCAACCATCATTCTAGGTAGACACCATCCAATTGGAGAGCACAGGATTGTGCACATGAAATTTTTGGATGCACTCCAAAAGGCCCCCACCCGCTAGGATAGACTTAACCTCATCATCAAAGGTAATTGAAGCAGGTTCCAACCAAGATTTAACAAGCTTCTATTTGGTAGAATAAAGCTTAGCCTTATCCATCGACACCACAAACCACTCCTTCCCAAACTCAAATTGAGGAATTGAGACAAAACCAATAAAGCTCAAAACAAAAGAACAACACAGACAGAGAAGGCCCCATAACGCATCAGGAAAGAAATACATGATCTCCACCTCACAAATCAAAGCCCAATCACAAAAGAAATAATTGGGACTCACCATCAGGGGGAACCAAGGAATACCACAAAAAATCAAGAAGAAAAGCAAGCTTAACCAGAGTAGGAAGATAAACTTCAATGCAAGCGAAGTCACAGTAATACCACACACGAGGAAGCACACACTAAACATCGGGACCGGACTGCTAGAACAACCAAAAACCACCCTAGACAACAAATGAAAGGACCAAAAAACCCCACCACCTTCGAGGTAAGGCCAACTCAACATAAGCCACTTGTCACCAAAAAAAATCCTCGGACAGGTGTAAGGCCAAACAGGAGAAAACTAAATAAAAAACTACCACAAAAGCAAACCAACTTGGAGAAAGAGGAGGCTCGAAAAGACTCCCCAACCACCATGGGAAAATCATTATCAGGGATCACAAAACAAATGAGAAGGGAGGATAAAGCAACAAGAAGCTTCTAGAAATTAAGAGAAAAAAGTACAACCTCTCAAATGGAGACAAAGAGGAAGCATAAAAGAGATAACGATCTGACATGGCCATACTCGAAGAAGTTTCCAAAATCCAATGCCTAACTAAGGAATCCCACCACATTGCCAGGTGAGAGGCCATTGGAGGAAAATTAAAATTTGAAATTTGAATTTTGAAAAGTGAAAAGAGGGGAAAGCCCTCCTAACACCACCAAAATCGACCAACGTGCCAAAAACTCTAGCAAGGACATCTTGGGTGCAAGAAATAAATGCGGTCCACCATCAAGAAAAAGGTTTGCATACTCCACCACCACCCGAGGATCGGTAGAAATAAGATATGATAAAAGGCCAACTCATAAAATTTAATGTTTCTCTTCATTTGCGATGTGGAAAATCCGATCACCAAACAGACATGATTTGATGAGATACACCAAGATTTGCTAATAAATTGGACACCGAGATCCCTTCTCTAAACTCATGCTTAATTAACACCTCCTCCATGGAATGCATATGGGAAATGGATTCATCTATTAAGTTGAGTATGCACCACCTAGGTCGACAGTCCCCTTTGAGCATGTTGATGACATTCATCGAATCACCCTCAATAACTGTCCTATGGATGCCTCAATATTTAAGCATTAAAACCCCTAAGTAGGAAGCACGGGCTTCAGCCATATGAGAAGATTGGACACCAATATGCTTTGTAAAGACCAAGATCAAGTTGCCACTATTATCAAGGATTACACCCCTAGCTCCAGAAAAGCCCAGATTACCCTTCGATGCTCCATCGAAATTAAGCTTAAGCCACCCTAAAGGTGGCAAGGTCCAACAAATCGACCTTCTCAAATTAGGAGCTAGTGGAGGCCTCAAATCTGGATGAAAACCAAGACAATCCTCAATAAAAAATTATCGGTGGTCATGAGGCACTAAGGAGCAAGTGTCATTGGTAGTCGATAACACGTTCTCTACCACCTTCAACACAAATTTCTGACAGACATGGTAGATATATTTCTTAGAGTTTTTAAATACCCTAGCATTCCGCTCCTTCCACACACCCCAAAGTAAATGAGGTAACAGAAATTTCCAAAAGCATTTGAGCCCGGGAGAAGAGAAAGACGACGTCCATTGTTGAATATAGTAACTTATCAAAGCAAGCAATATCCATGATACACCGATGTACTGGAGAATAAAATAAATTATCTCATGAAAAACCTAACACTTAGGAAACAAGTGAGAGGTTGATTCCCAATCCTGCTTGCACAGAAAAAACATGTTAATCAAGTTGAAGCTCCTCTTAAGCAAATTTTCAATAGTCAAAATCTTATTTTGCACCGCCAACAAAAATAATATATTAATCTTAGGAATCAAGTTTTTGATCCATATCTTCACACTAGGAAATTTGCCATCCCCCTTGGGATAAAGAAGATCGTAAGCAATCTTGACCGTGAATGAACTTTCACTGTCAGCATTCCAGATCATACGGTCCACCACGTCCTCAATCCTCACAATATAGAAACACATTTCAAACAAGAGAGAAATCCAAGTTTGACGATCTTGGACGTTTCTTAATAAGGGGGGAAGGGTAACCAAATTTTACGACCATTATGAGGAATTAAAAAATTAGCTACCTTAGAGAATCCCACCACCCTAGAATTCAAACACACATCCCTAAAGCGAGGATCCTTAACGAGGGGGACGATATCTTAGCCAAGGATCATCTCAAAACGAAATTGATCTCCCATTACCAATCACCCAACAATAGTTATTCTTAATAAAATCCCTTAATTTAATCAGACTATTCCAGAAGGCAGAACCGCCTCCAAGGAGGGAATCCAAAATAAAAACCTCAAAATTATATTTTGCTCTAAGGATCCAACACCATAAATGATCTGAATTAACAACAACTTTCCAAGCAAGTTTAGAGACCAACGCCTTGCTCATTTTAACCACATTCTTAAGACTTGATCCTCCATCTTTTCTCCTTTTGCAAATTTTCTCCCAATATATTAAGTGAAAATTACCCTTAAGCTCAGGACCAACCCAAAGGAACGCCTTGTAAATGCTATCAAATTTAGATGCCACCCTACCAGGAAGGTTGAAGAGAGAAAGGAAATATATGGGAATGCTTTGAAGCATACTCTGAACCAACACAACCTTACCCACTTGACTGAGAAGCACTCCTTTACATGAGGCTAATTTTCTTTGAACCCACTCCACCACTAGAGTCCAAAATGAATTCTTTAAAAAACCAATAAAAATAGGGAGACCGAGATAAGTGGCCAAAAGAGAAATAATCTTGCACCCCAAAATAGAGGTAATCTTTCGTTGGTGAGCTTCCAGAGTGTTTAAAAAGAAGATGCTACTTTTGAGAAAATTGATTAGTTTTCCTACCGCTCTCCCATAGCAATCCAAAATATACTTGACATTCCGAGCATGAAAGACCAAAACGACACAAGAGAGAAGAGTATCATCAATGAATTGCTAATGGGAGATCGAACTGATTTATAAAGTTGGTCTTAAAACAAAATCAATACTGTGTCTGCTCATAGACCGACCAAGAGCTTATGCCATGAGAATGAAGAGGAAGGGGAAGATGGGATCTCCTTGGTGAATTCCTTGGCAAGAGTTAAAGAAGCCAGCAAGGGAGCTGTTAACAAAAATCAAGAATCATGCTGACGAGACCGAGGCTTCCATTAAATTAACCCAATAATTACTAAAACCAAACTGAAATATGCAAAACGTAACACAATTGACAATTCTTTTAATAAAATAAAATGAAAGGTAACACAAGTTTGCACAATAGAATATATTCTTTATTGACGGGGGGAGCCTATAAACTCCATTG